>BJCO01362954.1:0-26570 GCA_018326465.1 Flaveria floridana
TTTGTAATGTAATGCAACATTAGATGTTTTGTAAATGAACTACGTTGTATTAAATGGCAAAAGTATTCATTGTAAAAGTTTAATGTTTCCGCTGCAAATGTTCAATTCTAAAGTTATGATTATATGTTACACGCATTGTTTATTTAAAATATATGCAATGAAAGACCGACTGTAGGGTTCCCGGGATCGGGGCCTTACAAGTTAACTAAAATGAGTAATTCAATTGTTGGTTCAGCTTATCAACCTCCAAAGTAAGAAAACAAAGCTGATTTTAAAACATGGAAAATCATATTCAGAAACCATGTGAACTACACTGATTCTGATTTATAGGTGTCTATTATTTAAGATCCTTTTATTCCACCTGCTCTTGGACCTGATTATAAGGACATCATTAGCCGATAAGTTTGAAAGATCTATCCTCTAAAGATGCTAAGAGAGTCAACATTGATATTAAGGCCTATAGTATGCTTACTAAGGCTTTACCTAAAGACCTCTGGATCAGATGTGAAGAATACAATATAGTAAACTCATTATGGAAAATTCTTCACACTTTGTTTGAGGGAAGTGATGAGATCAGAAGCATCAGGAAGGATACCCTTCTTTCATAATATGAGACTTTTCATTATATTAAGGGTGAATATGTTCCTCAAAAACTATAGAGATATATGCAACTTGTTATTGAGATGAATATCTTTGAGTTGAAATATAGTAATGAGGAGTTGAACAAAATGATGATCCATACCTTGCCAGAAAGTTGGACTCCAACAGTGTCTTCGTTCAAGAATACTCTTTATCTAAAAGCAATTGGGTAAGATACTCTGGTAGCAAAGGTGGAAGCTTTGGAGTTGGATGAGAAAACAAGAAATAAGAGTGTAAAAGCACCAAATGCACCATATCAATTCAAAGAAACAAAGGGTGTTAGAAGTACCTTTACTTCAAATGATGATGATAGAAGCTCTTTTGTTGAAAGTGATGATGAAGAGGAAGCAGGTTTGTATGCAGCAAAGTCCACTAAATCAACCTTTCGAAATAGTTCAAACAAGAAAGTGAGGGGGAAACATGATGATGCAAAAAGATCAACCGCAATTGCAAAGGGATCCAGAACAAACAAAAGCAACAATCAATCCGAACCAATCACTGTGGTACTCGAATCACAAGAAAAGAAGGCAGCCTTTGCAGCCTTCAGTTCAAGCTTTCAAGCTTATTTGGGTAGCACTTTGGCCCCTACTCCAATTTGTTAGCAAGACCATGAAGAATTACATCCTGATGAAGTGGAAGAAATGGATTTGCAATGGCAAATGATCATGATTGCATACAGAGCGAAGATGTATATGAGAAGGAACAATGGATTGGTTGTAGTAGGGAGAACCACAAAGATTGGTTTTGACAAATCAACAGTGAGATGCTACAAGTGTAATTTGTATGGTCACTTTTTAAGAGAATGCAATCAGCAATCAACAAGTGACTTGAGACGAACTCAACAACATCATCCAGCAAATCAAAGAAACTTTAAGCAACATCAACTTACAAACTCATCCCCACCAGCCACAAGTTCTTAAGTAGGATCAAGTAACACCAAAGAAACTAGTTTGATCATCCTGCAAGATGGGACTTATGATTGGAGCATGTATGAGAAGGAAATTTTAAAGGAGAATCAAGCATTGATGGCTAACATGGAGAACAAAGTCCAACCTATTGCGAGAGAGCTAAGGGACAGATTATGTTCATCTAGCTATGTTGAAGAGGTTGAATGATACAAAGTCCATGCTCAATAGTTGGCTAGCAATGTTAAACAAACAATGATTTTGAATGAATCTCATATGTGAGAACACAAATTATATCAGGTCAAAATCACTTCTTTACAAAAAGTACTGGATAAACTTGTGTCTGAAAATTATAATTTGAAAGCACAGATTCAGCATCTGACCACATCTTTTACAAAATCAATGTCTGATCATGCATCAAGTGAAGTGAAACTTCAGAAGTTCTAATTATCAACACAACAATATGAGAAACTTTTGTACACTGATATTGAAACAAAGAACATGTATGGGTTAGGATTTCATGTTGTTGCACCACCAATGAATGATAACTACACCACATTACCTGAGTCAAGAACCAATAGTCTGTCAAACCATTTTGTATCAAGTACCAAACCTAAACCAAAAATTAAAATTAATGAATTGGTAAATGGTGAAGATAATAAGGTGAGTGAAACTGATTCATCTGAATTAGAATGTTTAATACAAAGTGAATCAAAATTTGACTTTGATGATTGTGATGAGCTGGATGATGTTGATGTGCCTAATGAGCAAAAAATATGTTGGTTTGTGTAAGGGGAAGAATATGTTAATTGAACATATAGTTCCCAAAGTTCTAGAAGAGATTAAGCTACCTTATCCTTCAAACAAAGAAATATGTTAAAGACCATCTACACAAGAATTGAACAATTAAATGAAGGAATTCATGAGATTAACAAGAAGCACAAAACTCATTCAACAAAAAGAATTGTTGGATCCGTAGATGAAGAGAAAATCACTTCTATAGAACACATGTGGAAGAAGAAGGCTGTCTCAGAATCATCCATAGAAAATCCACGAAAGAAGACAATGTTGCTCTTACAAAGTAGTCAACATCTGTAGAAGATCTATAGAAGAAGTAATTATTTACTGAATCACACAATGCCAACAAGAAAGGTAAGAAACAATAGAGAGTTGTGAATCCTCAGCAACAAGAACCATTTGACATCATGTTTGGTAGAGGTAAAAATTCTTCAGTTGCAAAGTTTGAAAGAGAGTTGAAGGAGCAAAAGAAGCAGACAAAGAAGAAGAAAGCGATAGATTCTGGAAGTGAAGCAGAAGAGAAATACTGCAAGTGGTGTGACATGTATAACCATAATACAGATGAATGGTACTTTAGCAGTTATTGCTCCATATGCAACATGAGAAATCACATGACTTCTGATTGTTACTTCAACAAGCATTGTACTATTTGTAACAAGAACAATTATTCTACTCAATAATGCTACTTCAACAAGAAGAACAAAACAAAAAATACAAAGAAGCAACAATCTAAGAATAGTGAATTTGACTCTCAATCAAGTGACAACAAGGAAGATTCAAAGCAAAAGATGCAACAACCAAAATAAAAGGTTCAAAAGACAAAGAAGCTAACATCTGCTGATGAAAAAACAAAGAAGAAGAAGGAGAAGCAACACTCTCAGAACAAGACACCTCATAAGAATGTAGATTTGAAAGATGAATTCTTCTATGATCACTTTGTAAAGGGTGATCAAGTATCATAATCAAAGACAAAAGATGCAGAAACCTCCTGTAATCAAGTATCAGCATCAAGTGCAAAGAACATGAAACTCAAAGAAGAGTCTTGTTGAACTAGATCAAAGAGTTTCAAGTTCATCTTCAGTAGAATCATCCACACTATAAACAAAACATAATGAACCAATTGAGTCAAAAAACCAAACCTGAAACATCAAGACTCATTCATGAGGGAGTAATGATTTTAGACACCAATGGCAAGCCCAAAATCATTAAGGCTTGGGATCCACGCTCTACTTGATTTCATTATATGTACAGGAACATCCATGAAGGACGGACAACAAGTGGTTTGTTGACAGTGGTCGTTCCTGGTATTTGACAGGAAACTGTTCTCTCCTCTATGATTTCAAACATAAAAATGCTTCATAAGTGGCATTGGGTGGGGATAAGAAGGGAGGTAAAATTTTTGGTGAAGGAATGGTAATAAATGGTGTACTTGAATTTGAGAAAGTAAATTTTTGTGAAAATTTACAATACAATTTACTGAGAGTTTCTCAAATTTGTGATCAAAGTTACACTACGTTATTTGATAACTCTTACTGTTATATTATTAAGCCAGGTTTTCAAATTCCAGCAGATTGGATCTATCTTAAAGCACCAAGAAAAGGAAACACATGTGTTTTATACATGAACAACACCTCAATAAAAAGCAATGAAACATGCCTGATTTCTAAGTCATCAGAAGATGAATGTCAAATTTGGTATAAAAGGATGGTTCATTCAAACATGAAAAACAGGAACAAGTTGGTTAAAAATAACTTAGTCATTGGCCTTCCCAAGAAAGAAATTTTCTGTTCTACTCATTATTCATCATGTTATAAAGGAACATCATAGGGTGTCACATAAGTCCAAAACAATCAACACAAACACAACATAACTCAAAATGCTTCACCTAGATCTTTTTGGTCCAACTAATGTGATGAGCATTGGTAAAAGGCAATATTGTTTGGTGATTGTTGATGATTTCACTAGATTCACCTGTGTCTTTTTCTTAAAACAAAAAGGTGAAACATCAGAAACATTAATGGAGTTTATCACTAAGATAGAAATTCAACTTGATTTGAAAATTAAAATCTTGAAAAGTGATAATGGATCTGAATTTGTTAATCGTGTTTTAGATTCCTTTTGCAGGAACAAAGGTATAGGCAGAAATTCAGTGCACCAAGAACTACACAACAAAATGGAGTTGCTGAATGAAAAGATAGAACTCTAATTGAAGTAGCAAGAACAATGCTAGCTGACTCATATTTGCCAATAACATTTTAGGCAAAAGCAGTGAACACAGCATGCACTGTTCAAAACAGGACATTATATATCAAAGAACATAATAAAACACCATATGAGTTTTTATTTGAAAGAAACCCTTTCATATGATATCTTAGAGCTTTTGGGTGTCATGTGTCTATTTTAAACACCAAAGATCAATTAGGAAAGTTTGCTGAAAAAGCCTATGATGGTTTCTTTGTTGGTTACTCATTAATATCTAAATCATATAGAGTTTACATTCCACATTAAAACATTATAGAGGAAGCTCCTAATGTATCTTTTAAAGAATCCTTATTTCTAAAATCTGTAAAAGGATCATCTTAGCTGTTTGATATAGATGCATTAACAAATTCATTTAACACTAATTATTTGAATGTTGTTGGTTCTTTGGATACATATTATACTTATGTACCTCCAAGCATGAGTGATGTTCCATTAGTTGTTGATCCTCCAAGACCACGACATTCTCACACTTTAAGTGTTACTGATCCTGGCCCTTCATCTCAAACAAGTAATGGAAAGTCTGCTGAAATGGAATGTCAACTTCAAAAGAAGCAACTAATACATCAGTAGAAGTTAACTCTGCATCCGCAGAAGTTACTAATGCATCCGGAGAATCGAACAATGCATCAGCAGAAGTTCCTTCTACATCTATAGATATTCCATCTACTTCCGGAGGTGATTCATTTCCTTCAACTGAAGTTCACTAACCATCAGGAGATGTTCCAAATACATTGACAACATCAGCAGGTCAACATACTACATCCGTAGTTATTCTTGTGACTTCCACAGAAGTTATTTTTACATCAGCGGAAACACAAACTCATGATGATGGTTATCATTCATCATCAGAAGAACATAATGATGAAGATTTCAACTACTTTGTTGATTCTCCATTTCAGCTGGATCCATGTCCATCAACCAATATCACGAACTTAGAATCATCCATTCCAGTTGCATCAATTCCAATATCAAGAATTTATAAGAGTCATCCAATAGAAAACATTATTGGTGATATTAATGAAAGAACCCCAAGAAGCCAAGGGGGAGCTGCCAACATCTATCTTTTCTCTTGTTTTCTTTCATAAGTGGCTCCTACCAACATCACTACAGCATTAAAAGACAACAGCTGGATTAAAGCCATGCAAGAAGAACTTCATCAATTCAGAAAGCAAAAAGTTTGGAATCTTGTTGACCTTCCTAAAGGTCAATATCTAATTAGGACTAGGTGGCTTTTCAAGAACAAACTAGATGATAGAGGTGTCATTGTAAGAAAAAAAAAGCAAGGTTGATAGCACAAGGGTATACTCAAGAAGAAGGGATAGACTATGATGAAGTCTTTGTACCAGTTGCAAGGATTGAAGCTATTAGAGTCTTCTACAGGACTGGTTAAGGGATGGTCAATACAATCAGTCTCATAATGTGGAGAGTGTTAGAGCACTTAATAGTTCAAATAGGGAACCAGATTTAAGAACAAGATGCAAAGAACACAAGTAAACAATGAGACAGAACTCAAGAACAAGATATATGGTTTCCAAGAATGGTGTATATTAATCTTAAGTTCTTTTACAAGAGTTACAATGCATATTTTTAATAAAATACAAGACCCTGAGATACTTTATACTACATCCTACAACCGGCTATACTTGAAAAGCCAGTTGGAACATTAAAAGACAACAAAATCAATGTAGAGTTAAAAGGCAAATTGCCTTTTGACTACTGACTATGACATCCCATAGCTCACATCCTATTATATTATAAAAAGGATAAAAGTACATAAAGTAGAAAGTTACAGACTCAAAACCTCAATATACAGTTGCAAAAGCATGGACTTTTTCATTAACTCATGTAAGTTGGTGAGTCTTCAGAGTTGTAGCAAAAAGTGGTTCAGCTTTATGCAAAAGTACACCTGAGAAAGCATGTTCTTCTTTGTCTTTGGAAGAAATCAGTCTTCACTTCATTTGGCTTCGGAAGACTTTGTCTTTAAAGCTACGAAAAAATTTGCCTTTGGCTTTGGAAGATTTGGTCTTTGGCTTCGGAAGATTTTATACTAAGAATAATTGTTGTGCATAGTATAAAGCTTCCAGAGCAATTTTGGTTTCAGAAGATTTTATACTTAGAATAATTCTTGTGTAGAGTATAAAGCTTCCGGAGCAACTTCTACTTGGTACTGAGTGCATGCATGCAAGAAGACTTTGGTTGCTTGAGTGGCATTAGCTTTTATATAAAACCTTACAAACTCCCCCTAGGCTGATGCTACCAAAACAGAGAAGATTGTTCATCAGTTGACAGTCCCCATTAGGATCAAGACCATTCCTTCTTCATCATTTAGTCAGGATCCTTCAGACTCTCATAGTATCTTCTCATGTCATTAAGATCATGCAGTGGTAGATCAAGCATGTCTTGCCAGAAGTAGACATCTTGACCACCTTGATCTCCCATGACAAACCATCTGTCTGGATTAGTAGTAAAGGTCCAAGACAAGATGGGTCTTCTAGCTGGAAGAGGTTGTGCTTGAGTAGGAGTTGGTTGAGCAGCCTCTTGTTACACTTCCTCAGGATGCTCTGACTCATCCTAAGGTCTGGAAGTGGATACCTTTTTCTTCTTAGATACTCTCTTTATGGTCATCCTTTTCTTCTCTTTGGAGAGTTTAACTGAGAGGGCTGGTCTTGAGTACCAAATTATTCTATAATGCCTCTCCCAATTGGATCCTTTTCCATCACAGGTTCAAAAGGAGAAGGAGTAGAATCCTCCTGCAGAATAAAAGATGAAGTTGGCTAAGATGCAGCTGATGGTCCAGGTTTTGTTGTTGTGTTGGTTCAACCTTAACCTTAACCTCAAGGGGAGCTTGTCTTGGTGGAGAATGCAAGTCCACAAGCTCTCCATTTATAATCTTCTGCTTGATCACTCTAATGTGCTCATCTAAAGTAGATAGAGACATTGGACCATGTCTCCTTACAGAGAATCCATGCAACTTCAAGAAGCTGATCATCCTCTGCCTGTCAGCAGACTTCTTTTGACTTTTTTGGATGATGGCTCTTGACTTCGCAGCTTCTTCCCTCAATTTTCTCTTCGTAACCTTTTGTTTATTGATGAATTGTTGTTCCAACTACTTAAGATATTCAAATTCAACATATTAATATGAGAGGGGAAGAAGTGCAGATGCCTGATAGAGGCCTGTGGCACTCAAGTAGTTGATCATGTGTCTATCAGCCTCCTTGTCTACCTGAGGTTGCTCAGTTGCCATAGCCTCTCTCTTAGGGCTTTCATGAACTGGGGAGAGAGTAGGAGCATGTTTGTACAACCTCTTTTGCCTTCTTTCCTCTTTCACTCTACGGAGCAATTCTGCATCCTCTGCCTCCTTCTTCTCCTTTATCAGCTCTAGGTCTGCCAGTTCATTTAGCTCTTCCAAGGGGAGAGAGATGAGTTCATTAATGTTGTAGTTCCTGGTTCCTAAATAGTTGAATCTGCCAGCCCTCATCTCATCATCTTGAGTGTTTGGCCTAGGGGCTGTGCTGATTGCCGCTTCCATGAAGCCTGAGGAACCAGTTGAACGCTCTCCCCTTAGCTTCCTCTTCCTCTCTCTTTCCTCCTCCTCAATCTCCTCATAGGTCATTTTCCTCTTCCCTTTGTCACTCACAGGCCTTGGTGACTCAAGGTAGAGAAAGCTTTGGCCTTTATTGCTTGGTTCAGCAGTTCAGCTCTAGCCAGAGAGAGGTTATGAAGCAACTTAACCAATTAGTGCCATACTAATGGTAACGGATGTTGAAATAGTTGTTTCTATGACAATGCTCACAAGTTTTGTCACTGGACCTTCAGTCAAGGTTTCCCCTTCGAAGCTAGTCTTCAGTTACACCTCAACATCTAATTGACTAATGATATTGCCAGTTAGCATTTGCCTTCTTCTATACCTTAACTCTTAAGCAATCTTGTCTTGAATTCTCTCAGCTAATATGTCAGCTTGCCTATGTGGAGTTTAGTTACCAAGTGGCATATTGACTAAAGAGAGTCTTTCATAGAAGTTCAAGGTCTTAAAGTTGAAGACCTCTTGTTGTCCTTAAAATCTATGCAGTACTAGGGCTCTTCTATCAGCATCATACCTCCACCCATGTATTTCATTTACGGCTTCATAGAGTGGGGATGATATTGCCCTTGGAATACCCTCCTCAAATAGACTTTGTATAAGATAGTCTATTTCAGTATGAATTTGAGGAGGTTGCTGAGTGTGGACAATTGCAAGTGAGGGTGGTGAATCCTTAATGTTCATACGCTGAGAAGGACTCCCAGGTTCTGTGATTATGACAACTTCCTCCCCCTTTTTGGTAGCATCACCTACTTGCATAGGTGAGTTGGAGATTAAGTCTATCACATCCTCAGGTTCTTTTGTTCCCAATTGAGTCCTTCTAAAAGGTCTCATAGCTACTTGCTCCTTGGATCAAAAATCTGAAGTTACTAATCATCGACCCTTCTTTGCAAGCTGGTCACTTGAGATTCTAAGTGACTAACCTTGGAGACTAAATAAGTGCAAGTTTTGGATAATTTTTTACACATTTAGTCTTAGATTCCCTTCATCTTTAGTAGGAGAATCACTGGGGGATGAGATAATTGGACCTAAGTCTTCTTCCTCATCACCAGCCTGATGTTCTTGGCTGCTGGATTTCCCCTGCTCACTGACAACATCAGTTAAAGTGCTAATGGGTTGGGTTGCCATGGTTGAGGTCATAATGATGTAATCACTTGTATAAGTGAGAGCCTCTTCCATATGGATCTCCTTAACAGGTTCAGGAAGATCCACCTCAGTGGCGGTGGATGATGTGGGCTAGATATGGGTGACAAAGGAGTACTCATCTCTCTTTGAGTAGGAAAAGAGAAGAGAGAATCATGATACTCACTGAGTGCCATATCCTCATCATCATAGAATTCAAGTCTGGGAATTAGCTGGTTTAGGTCTAGAGGTTGGGGATGGTAACTTTTCCCTGAAGGTTGTTTATTAGAGTGTTGAGACTCTGAGCGAAGGCTTAAGGATTCTTAGGTTATGAGCTCTTCAGTCTAAGCATGAGGAACCACATGGCTGATGATTTGTAGGATAGGAGTGGTTTGCTCCTCAGGAGAAGTGGGAGCTCCAGTGTCCACTTCCTCCTGTATGGGTGGTGATATAGGGGCCCGTATAAGTTGAGTAGCTTCTGCAGGGGTTTGTTTGGATTTTCTTTGGTAGGTGATGGTTATTTGTGGCTGTGTGGGTTGTCTTGAAGTGGAAGGTGTGGGTTCACCACTAGCTAGTGCTGCTAGGTTGTCACCTTGAGCAATGAGCTCTAACATTTTTGGTACCAGGGTTGCTTCTACCCCTGAGAAGCCAACAATTTGCTTTCTTATAGTCTTGAAGATGTTGGGCTTCATTTATCCTAATTTTAGAATATAACTTGTTCTCCTCAATTATGAGCCCAGTTCATATTTAAGAATGTCCTGGGCATATCTTGGGAACATATAATATTCTAAGGAGTTCAAGTTTGCAAGTAAATTATTGTACAAAAATTGTGAGTACCTGAACTTGACCCCATGAACCATCCCATTGACTATGAAAGAGATATCTTCTTAAATTTGGTCCATCTTCCATGTTTGTTAGATAAGTTGTGCATAGTGACATGGTGGAGGTACTTCCACTGAGAGGAAACCTTCCCTTTCTTGAAGGTTCTGACTGAGGTCACCTTCATAGCCCATTTGCTTAAAGGAGTGGTTTATAGTAGATTTTGGAAAGGACAATTCACCTTCTGTATCATCTAGCTATAGATCAGAGTTTATGGAGGCTTGAGTGATGAAGTTTGTTCTCCCCTGCACTATGGCAGACAGTGTCTTCTCCCCATCCATAGTGACCTCTTGGCAGGTCCTCCAAAAGTCCAAAAGTTGATCCTCATAGAGTGAGGATCAACAGTGAGGGAGGTGAAGTAGTGAGATAGAGAAATAAATCAGCAAACCTCTAAGAAACATGGATCTTTCTCAGAGTTTAATAGAGCAACCTGATTATGTTGCATGTGAAGATGCATGGGAAAATCTAGTTGGTTTCTACGGTCAAGGTTGGCCATTTAAGGTAGTTTTGAGGTGAAGGAAGGTAAGAACAAAGGTGGTGAGTGGAAATTTAAGTTTAGAGAATTTGCAGATGAAGAATATAGTGAAAAGGAACCGTTGGGTATATTTATACGAAATGGACTTGAGACAAAGTTAATGCAAACGAATAAACTTTAAAGTCCGAATGTCGATCGTAGCTCTGAGAAAGTGCCCAAAAAGGTAGTTTTCTTGGAAGTTGAAACTCTTTCAAAGGTAATTTATCTTCGGAAGTTTTGTGAAAAACTTCCGAAGCCAAATTTTGACTTCAGAAGATATTCCTTAGCTTAGTGAGAAATGGCTTCGGAAGAAAAATTACTTGAAGTATTTTCTCTTTCGAAGAGTATTTGCTTTTAAGAGATATTAAAACTTTAAAGTTTTATTCTTAAGGGGAATAAATCTTCTGAGACATAATTGCCTTTGGAAGAAGTTTGTTCTTCAAATGCATATAAGTACTTGGAAGCATATTTTGGCTTCGGAAGAAATGTAAGCATTTCTTTCGAAGGTAAATTTCTTCTAAGTAGTTATTTGATTTAAATACTTAAAATTTTTTTAAAGGCAATGTTAATGTCTTCCATACACTTGGTAATTTTCAAAATGCTAAGGAATTTCATTTGAAGAAGATTTTCTCCCAAGATAAATTGGACTTATGTAGATGACTGTCTAGACAACTTAGGACACACAATCCCTTTCATAAACAATATTAATTAAGTTTAAAGAAAATCTACTCAAGGTTAATCATCCCTATAGCTAAGACAAGATATTTAAATCTATGTTCATCAAACGCCTTTGTGAAAAGACAACATATTGTTCATTTGTGTTAACCTTAACTATTTTTATCAATCCTTTTTTCATAATTACCTCTAATTAGATGATACCTGATGTTGATGTGTTTTGTCCTTGAGTGCTACACAGGATTCTGTATGATAGAAATAGCACTGTTGTTGTCTATATGGATGGGAGTCTCTTTGAAGTTGTATCCATAGTTCGGCATCTGATTCTGAATCCAAAACACTTAAGCACGGTAGTTTACAGCAGCAATGTTCAGCTTCAGCAATTGATGCAGATGCATAGGATTATTTCTTGCATTTCCATGAGACTATCCTTCCACCAAGGAATTGACATCCCTCAAATGTGGACTTTGCAGTCATGTTGCATCCACCATAGTCACTATCTATATAGGCATACAGATTGAATTCAGAATTCTTTGGATACCAAAGGCCTAGCTTAGGGTCACCTTTAAGATATCTAAGAATTCTTTTGACAACAACAAGGTGTGACATCATAGGGTTGGCTTGATATCTTGCACATATGCATGTAGCAAACAAGATATCAGGCCTGCTGGTTGTAAGATACATGAGATACCCAATCATAGCCCTATAAGGATGTTCATATGCACACTCCCCCTTAAGATCAGGTCTAAGAGAGTGGTTTCTGGCTATGGGTGTCTTAAAAACCTTACGATCAGTTATGTTAAATCTTATAAGTGTGTCCTGTACATACTTTGAGTGACTTATGAAGATGCCATTGTCAACTTGCTTCACTTGAATTCCTAGAAAGAAATTGAGTTCCCCACGACACTCATTTCAAATCTATTCTTCATCAGCTTCTCAAAATCTTTGCAGAGCTTTGGATTATTTGACCCAAAGATAATGTCATCTACATATAGTTGAACCAGCATCAAGTCATTCCCTATTCCTTTGATGAATTGAGTTCCATCTATAGTACCCCTCTTGTAGCCATACTGACACAGATACTGTGATAGTGTCTCATACCACTTCCTTGGAGCTTGGTGCAGCCCATAATGAGCTTTATCAAGTTTGCAGACATAATCAGGATGAAATGGGTCTACAAAGCCAGGTGGTTTGTGACATACACCTCTTCATCAATCACCCCATATAAAAATGAACACTTGACATCAAGTTGGTAGACCTTGAATTCCTTGGATGCAGCAAACGCAAGGAATAACCTAACAGCTTCAAGTCTTGCTACAGGAGCAAACACATTAGTGAAGCAACTCCTTCTTCTTATGTGCACCCTTGAACAACCAGTCTTGTCTTATTCTTGATGACAAGTCCTCTATTATCTTTCTTATTCCTAAACACCCACTTGGTTCCTATTATAGTCTTCCCTTGAGGGAGAGGACATAGGATCCAAACCTTTTGTCTTTTGAATTGAAGTAGCTCCTCTTGCATTGCTTCAATCCAACTTCCATCCTTCAAAGCCTCTTTGGATCTAAATTTGAGAATTTTAGATTTGGCAATGAAGTGTCTCCCACCACATCAATACACTTATCAAGAGAAGCTTGATCTAATGAGTGTATGACATCATTGATGTTGTCTTCAATAGAGTGATTGTCAGCATTAAGAAATTCTTAATAACTGTCACTACCACTATGTCCTTCAACATTTGAAGTTCCTTCATTTTTGTTTTGTGTCTCTGACCTGGAATTTTCAGGCACTTCAGATGTATCAACTTGATTTGTCATTGTTGTGTTGATTGGAACTTCACTTACAGAGTTTGTTACAATTGGAGCTGAAGTAGTAGTCTTGTTTTGTCTTCTCTGCTTAAATCATGGGTTAGGATCTTCTGTATTACCTATAGATCCTGAAACATCTTCACAGGATTTATTAAAATAGTTGGTAACTAAATCAAGATCGAATAGCCAGTCTGGACCAGAACTTTTCACACAAGGAGTGTGCTCATTGTAGATCACATTGGCTGATTCTAAAACTACTCTAGTTCTGAGA
This sequence comes from Flaveria floridana, assembly GCA_018326465.1. Classification (NCBI taxonomy): domain Eukaryota; kingdom Viridiplantae; phylum Streptophyta; class Magnoliopsida; order Asterales; family Asteraceae; genus Flaveria; species Flaveria floridana. The sequence continues at coordinate 13,451 of BJCO01362954.1, forward strand.
TTGTGAACTCTATAAGCCTTAGCCTTGGAAGAGTATCCAATAAAGTGTCCATCATTTGATTTCTCAGCAAACTTGGCTACTTGACCTTTGGTATTCAAGATGTTGCAGGGACATCCAAATGATTTGAGAAAACTAATGAAAGGTCTTCTTTTATGCTAAGTTCATAAGGAGTCTTACCATGAGTCTTGACTGCTAAAACTCTATTCTGCACATAACAAACAATGTTAACTACCTCTACCCAGAAGGTGATGGGCAGTTTAGAATCAGATAACATGGTACTTACAACTTTAATTAGTGTCCTGTTTCTCCTCTTAGCAACACCATTTTACTGAGAAGTTCTGGGAGCACTATATTGTCTTGTAATACCCTTTTCTTCACAAAATATGTCAAGGATTTGGTTTTTAAATTCAGTTCCTTGATCACATCTTATGATTTTTAACCTGTGATCACTTTGATTCTTAATTTTTATAACGAAGTTCTTCAAGATCTCAGGAGTCTCATCCTTAGTTCTACGTAAGAAAAACCAAGTGAATCTTGTGAAAATCATCTATGGTCACTAAACAATATGAGATCCTTCCTAGACTCGTTACACTGGTGAGGCAAAAGAGATCTATGTGTAATAAGTGTAGGGGAGTAGTGATAGAGTTCTTTTCCCTTGGCCTGTGAGACACCAAGTGTTGTTTCCCTTTCACGCATGCAACATAGTGATCATCACTTGTAAACTCTTTCTTTAGAATTCCAGTTATCAAATCATTCTTAATTAACTTATTCATGTTCTTAAAGTTTACATGGCACATTGTTTTATGCCAAAGGAAAGACTCATTACTATTTGCTTTAGATAGAAAGCAAGAAACTTCTGCTGAAGGAGATGTTTCCTGCAAATCCATCTTGTATATGTTCCCTTTCTAGGGTGCTCTAAGTAGGATATGCTCTTGAGGAATGACCACCCTAGGCTTAAGAACAATTCACTCATGTTCAGTGAAGAGCATGTTATGTCTGGTTATAAAATTAGGATACACTCAGTAGATTGTACCCAATATCATTAACAAAGTTTACCTTCTCAATGCTAAGCTTACCATTTGTGACTCTGCCCCTTCCTGTAATGTAACCTACAACATCTCCTCCAAATGAACTAGCCCTCCATCCATTCTTTCAAAGTTTTGAAGCAAAGAGCCATTGCATGTCATGTGCTTGGAACAGCCACTGTCAATAATCCATACATTCTTATTGGTCTTCAGTTGTTCCTGCATAATGAAAGAGAGTTAGTAACATTTAGAAACCCAAGCCTTATTGGTCTTGGGCTCTTCAAAATGAATTAAGGCAATGCAAAATAATTGATCCTATGCTAAGACTTTAGGGATCATTTTTTGTTATTAATGAAGAACTTTCAGTCATATGGTCTTCCTTTATCTTCTACACCATCTTTGGAAGATTAGACTTGACCTTCAATGCTTCGGAAGTTTTTACAACTTCATAAGTTTTAAAGAATGACCCTTCAGAAGATCTTGCTTTCACTGCAGCAAGCTTTAGTGCTTTGGAAGCATTCCTTTCTTTCGAGACCAAAATATCTTCCGAAGGCAACTTTTCACTTGTCCTTATTTTCATTTTCAACCTTCCAAAAGAAACACAGCTATCTTTCAAAGCTTTCTTCTTCTTTCTCCTCTCAAAAGTCTTCTTCCTTGTTATGTTGATAATACTTTTTGGATTGTAGAAGCAATCCTTAGCTAGATGAAAAGTACTGCCATACCTAATGTAGTCAGTTTGCTTTCTTCTGAGGGTCTTCTTATGAATAGAAGACTGAGTTTGATCACTTTCCATCTCCATCGTCATCCTTACATATTTTGTAGCAAGCTTCTTAGGGTGAAGCTTGCCTTTAGAGGTGGATGGTTCATGCCGTATAGCAGTATTACATAGTTCATCAGCCTTCATTCTTCACAAGGATGAATTGGACATGAACTTGAACTCTTGGTACTAGAGTTCAAAGTTGTATCCTCGTTCTTTACCACTTCAAAACTTGCAGAGATAAAAACATGTTTCTGCTTGGAGTTAGCCTTGATCTCTTGAGCTCGCCTTGATCTTCTCTTGGCTGCTTGGATCAAGTTCTTTCTCTTGGACTTTGTCATCCCTGACTTCTTTCTCTCCTCAAGAGAATAGTGACCCTTATCAGGATGATCTTCTTCACTCTTCCCAGATCTATCCTTCATTATCTCCTCTTCATCCTCTTCATCACTAGGATCTATAGATGGAAGCTCATCTTGACTAGTTCCACACCTGGGAGATCTTACAGACAATAGAGTGTGTGGAGGAGCTACCTTACTAGATCCCAATCCCTGTTTGTTTGATAACATACTTTGGCATGTAGGATTGAGAATATTATGTTCTTGAAGGTCTCTTCTTCAAGAACATGTTTTACTACCTTGGCTTTGCTGATCACTAGCTCAGCCTCCACTTAGTTAACTTAGTAATGAGCTCTTTGGGTTGAGTCCTGTAGTTGGTATGCTCATGTTTAAGAGTTGAAATGGTTTTCTTTAAGTCTTCTATTTTTAAATACTCATTTTCAGCTCTTTTGAAATCAGATTTTAAGATGTTCAAGGACTCAAGATCAGATCTTATCTCTAAGTTATAGGACCTATATCTATTTACTTTAGCAATGTATTCTGGGGTACAAAAATGTTCCAATACCTTGGCTTCATCAAGATATGCCATCAGTGCTTGCTTTTGATACATATCTTCTACCTGAAAACTCCAATCAAAGCCTCCTTCTTCCACAGCAACTTAAGCTTACTACTTGGGCTTCTCAGTGTGTAGCGCTCCCTCAGTGTAGTTTGGCTTGGGTTATGCCTGACCACCATTTGTCCTAGGTTCCTTGCACTCCCTAGGAAAGTGTCCCATCTGGTTACAATTGTAAGACTTCACTTTGCTCTTGTCCTGTCCAAACATTCCACTCGATACATTGCTAGAAATTTTCTCCTTATCCTTTTGTAGAATTTCTTGGCTCTATAAGTAAGAAGCTCCATTTGTTGAACTAATTCCATATACTCCAAATCATCTGGATGGATACAGTCCAAATCTTCAAGGGTGAAGAGAAAGTTGTTTGTGCTTTCATCATGAGACATAAAGACTTGTTATCAGCTTGTCTCTTAGAATGAGCTTCCTTGGATGTAGCTCTCCCTTGGGGTATCTAGGAAGGTAATGAAAAGGGCCCTTTGGTGGAGTTGTCAGGGTAAGAGGCGAAATGGTATTGTGGTTCTCTACAATCCCTTTCAACCACATATAGGGTAGAACTCTATTGATTACTAGAGTTGCCAAATGGATTTTGTATGTTCATCTCCATCTGGTAACCACTGAGTATGCCATACAACTCAGTAAGAGTGAGGGTCATGAGATTTTTAGTCCTCTTAATAACCACACAGTAGTATGTCCATTGTCTAGGAAGAGAGGACATGAACTTCCTCGTAATATCCCTATTCTCAGTTTCACACCAACATCCACTAGAGTGTCCACAATTTCAACATAACTAAAGTATTGTTGAGTCATGCTTTCACCTATTTTGAAGGTGAAGTTCTCAAACTGCTGCTTTAGAAGATCTTTCTTGTTTTCTTTGGCTTCAGTAGACCCGTCACACATTAGCTTTGGTGCATCGCAGAGCTGCTTAGCAGTTTTGCACTTCTTGAAGCCTCTATTGATGGCATTTAGAAGAGTAGTTTGGAGGGTAGTCATGGCTTTTTGATATGCATCTATACTTTTTCTATCTTCTTCAGAGTAGTCAGCCACTTCCTTTGGGATCATGCCACCACCAGCAGTAGCTAAAGAGGAGCATGGAATGTAAGGTCCTATGGTAATAGACTCCCACATCCTGATGTCTTATGACTTGATGAAGCCTTCCATTCTTAGACACCAAGTATCAAAATCATCAAGAGTGATCAGTGGGGACTTTACCATGGTATTGGTTTCCATATCAGACTTAGACGCTGCCATTTGAGATGTTAAGTGTTTTGTGAGAACTGAGGAGATTTAAGATGGTGATATCCTGCAATCAAGAGCCTGGAATACTCTGATACCAATTGTAGGACCGGTTAAAGGATGGTCAATACAATCAGTCTCATAATGAGGGAAGTGTTAGAACACTTAACAGTTCAAATAGGGAACCAGATTTAAGAACAAGATGCGAAGAACACAAGTAAACAATTTGACAGAACTCAAGAATAATATATATGGTTTTCAAGAATGATGTATATTAATCTTAAGTTATTTTACAAGAGTTACAATGCATATCTTTAATAAAATACAAGACCCTAAGATACTTTATACTACATCCTACTACCGACTATATTTGGAAAGCTAGTTGGAACATTAAACGACAATAAAATCAATATAGAGTCAAAAGGCAGATTGCCTTTTGACTAGTGACTATGACATGCCATAGCTCACATCTTATTATATTAGAAAAAGGATAAAAGTACAAAAAGTAGAAACTTACAGACTTAAGATCTCAATGTACAGTTGCAAAAGCATGGACCATGCAAGTTGGTGAGTCTTCAGAGTGGCAGTGGAAAATAGTTCAGCTTTATGCAAAAGTACATTTGAGAAATCATGTTCTTCTCTGTCTTTAGAAGAAATATGTCTTCACTTCATTTGGCTTCAAAAGACTTTGTCTTTGAAGCTACGGAAGACTTCATCTTTCGCTTAAGAAGATTTGGACTTTGGCTTCATAAGATTTTATACTTAGAATAACTCTTGTGCAGAGTATAAAGCTTCCGAAGCAACTTTGGCTTCGAAAGATTTGATAATTAGAATAATTCTTGTGCAGAGTATAAAGCTTCCGGAGCAACTTCTACTTGGTACTGAGTGCAGGCATGCGGGAAGCCTTTGGTTGCTTTGGTTACATCAGCCTTTATATAAAACCTTACATCTTCCTAGCCTATAGTTCACATAAGAAATTCACAATTTATCAGATGGATGTAAAATGTGCCTTCTTATATGGTAAAATTAATAAAGAAGTCTATGTTGCCCAACCACTAGGTTTTGAATATCCTAATTACCCATACACGGTATACAAACTTGATAAAGCTTTGTATGGTCTTCATCAGACACAAAGAAAGTGGTATGAAACACTGTCTTCTTTCTTGAACAAGCATGGTTAGAAAAGGGGAACAATTGATCAGACTTTCTTCCTCAAACATGACCAACAAGACCTCTTGGTTGTCCAAATGTATATGGATGACAACATTTTTGAATCAACAAACAAGAGATTATGTGAGGACTTTGAAAATTTGATGAAATCTGAGTTCCAAATGAGTTAAATGGGAGAATTAACATTCTTCCTTGGTTTATAAGTTCATTAAAAACCGGATGAAATATTTATCAATCAAGAGAAGTATGTTCACCAAATCTTGAGGAAATACAACCTTGCTAATACTTCTTCATGCAAAACACTTGCATCAACAATAGATAAGATTGTACCTGATCCTTTAGGGAAGTCAGTTGATCAAAGATTATATAGATCAATGATAGGATCTTTGATGTACTTAACTGCTAGTAGACCTGCCATAATGTTTGCTGTGTGTGTTTGTGCTAGGTACCAATCAGACCCTAAGGAGTCATATCTGAATGTAGTTAAGAGGATCTTCAGATACCTCAAAGGGAAGCCAGCTCTTGGACTTTAGTATCCCAAAGAAGGAGATTTCAACCTCTATTCATATTCTGATAGTGTTTTGGAAGGTGCAACAGCAACAGAAAATCAACAACTGATAGCTATCAATTCATAGGACCAAGACTTGTTTCTTGTCAGTGCAAAAAGTGAACAAATGTATCAATATCCACACTTGAGGCCGAGTACATAGCTGCTTCAGCTAGTTGCTCTCAAGTTTTATAGTTGCAAAACCAATTACTTGATTATGGTTATAATTTTCTTCAAACACCAATACACATAGATAACTCAGCTGCTATGTTTATCACTGCTAATCCAGTACAACATAGTAAAATAAAACATATAGAAATAAGATATCATTTTCTGAGAGACTGCTCAGAAAAAGATTTGATCAAGTTGATCAAAGTGGATACAAAAGATCAGCTTGCTGATTTATTCACTAAATCCTTTGACTCAGTGAGATTTAATTTCTTAATTAAGTCATTAGGAATGATCAACTTAGATTAGTAATCATCATAAAGAAAAGCATGATATGACCTTCAAATGATTCCGTATGAAGAAGTCAAATATATCCATAAAACATATAAAAATCCAAAAATATTGTCTTGTTAATAAGTTTTTTGAAAAAGTATTCATATCATGGAACATTATAGTACACTATACCTTTGTTTACTTGCCAAATTTTTTTATAAATACTGATCAGATGTGATTTGATATAGGAGTAGGTTCAGCTTGAGTAGAAAATAAACAAATTCATGCATAACATAATCCTTAGATGAATAATTATAGGTAATTCCATTTTTAGGAGCAAGCAAGTAAGTCTTCTCCTATTATGATCAACTTACTTACCCTAAAACACTATGTTCCGACATTTTATAGCCTCTATCTTTGCATATCGCTACCCTTTGTTTTGCGTGAACAAAGACCTAGGTTCATCAGTTGCTTTGTTTTACGTAAGTAAAGACCTGGTTATCTGATACTGATCATCATCATCCCTCTATTTTGTGTGAACAAAGATCTGGGTTAATAGGCACCTTTGTTTTACGGGAGTAAAGACCTGTTGATCTGATGATGATCATCAATAAGCTCTCAAATAATCCAATGTGATCAACTATATATTATCTTAAAGAGCATATCAATCATAACAACATTAATAAGATTTCAAAGAAATCTTAAGATAGAGCTTATGATATAAGGCACATAGTTTTCAAGTGTGAAAAAGTGATGAGTTGACTCATAAACGGCAGACAAACTCTAATGTTATTTGAATGTGTAGTCCATATTTGTCTATCTTTCATCAATACCAAAACATGATAATCAGCATGTCCTGTTGAATATATATACTCTTGCTTGAATTTATGTGGATCATAATACTTACAATCAACACTAGATCTATGTCTACTATCATCAAACAAAATGCATCAGGAAATTGCTTAGTATCATAGTATGATCCAATGTTATGATTCAAATGCTTGTAGATAAGTTATGTTTAGTTTATGTTTATTAACAAAAATACCAAAAGATTTTGTTTATGTTCTTTTCTTTTCAAATAAGATGGACACATAATTGCATTTCATGCTATTCTCTACATAAATTTCCGATTACTTCATAAGCTAATGAATAATCACAAATTTAGGGGGTGTAGTCATCAGCATGAAAAATGAGTTTATCAAATTTAAATGAAGAAAATTGGAACTTGAGCACGAACTTGGTTGCAGGATATCTGAAGTTTTAATCAAATCAATCTCTTGCACATTTGCCATGAAGCAAAGTTAACAAGGTCCAACAGAAATCAACAAATGATCTAACAATATGTTAGAATTATACAGCAAAAACAAGTATAATTGCTTTCCGTATTTTGGTGTCATATGGTAAAGTAAATATCCTTCTGTAGATTTAATTCAGAAAATACAGAAAGCTAGTTCTCTATAGATGTTCTATGGAAGAATTAACTTTCTGCGGAAGAATAAACAACCACAGAAGGTAATGAGGGTTAAGGGCCCCACAACATTAAAAAGTTTTTAAATATTTGAGTGTGTATAAATGACAATCTTAATCGTTTTCATTTTCATGCACTTTTTCCGACCTAGAAAAACCCTCTCAAACCTTAAACCCATCTTTCCGCCAACATTCAAAATTACCCTCTCCAAACAACAAATCACACATCAATTTCGACTTCATATCATCAAACGAACAACATCATTGAGATGGCTAATATATTCGCTAAAGAACATAACGTATGTGCATTTCTTAATCCTGAAGACCCTGTGGTCTAAGGATGCAGAGATATCATTAATTGCTTGAGAAGGTCTAGATATTCTATGCACTATCTGCGAATGAAACCATCTATCAATCCCATATGATAGCTTTTTGGAATTCAGCAAGAATAGAGGAAGAGGATGATGGGATGGTGATTTACTCGACAATAAGAAATGAAGAATTAAGGGTGGATGAAAGAACAATCAGGAGAGTGTTGGAACTGGGAGACCAAGAAGAGGGTCATCCAGATGTCTTTGATCATGAGTATATTGAAAGGATTTTCATGTCATGGGATATGATGGAGACTGTTATAATAGAGAGATCAAGAAGGGAAGACTGTCCAAACTTTATAGGTTTTTGTGCCACACTTTACTAGAAGTGTATATCCAATAGAAAATCTGGGTTAGACAGTTTCTCAAGGCATATTTCTTCTGCAATCATTGGAGTGTTTAAAGGCAGAAGATACAACTATGCCAAATATATCTTTGGATGTCTATGTGATTAAATTAGGATACCAAAAGAAGATAAGATGCATATGTACCCCATATTTCTCCAGTTGATAATCGATGATGCACTGCCAAACATTGAAAGAGAAGGTGGAGTATTTGTGCAAGCTCAGTTGGAGAGATCTGAATGTGGTCGTTCTCTATTGCATTGGTGTTTTCACTCCCTACTCTCCACCATAACAAAATGTTTCCACACTATCTCAGGAGTAGTCAGACGAAGTACGGCGTGTCCGAGTAGGAAAAATGAACTAAGAATTAGGGCATAGAACAATGGATCCTTTCATTCAACAAGAACCGTTCGGTTCAGACAAGGATGAATGGGATTGGTTTGACTTGCTTAACAAGATCAGTGGGAAATATGTATGAAGGAAAATGGAAATGTTTGCACACGTGATTGATGAAAATTGACATTCTACAAGAACTTATTTATATTAACCAACAATAATAAGAAGCACAACCTACTGAGTCCCCTACATCAAAAGAACAAGCATCACACTCTCCACCACAAACACCTTTGACGAATCAATCATACTCACCACCTGTTCAAGTGAACTATCTAGCAAGTGAAAATACACAGCCTTTCTTCCCTATTCATTCCCAATAGTCATTGAATACTATGGCAACAAAAGTATCTTACCTGATCATATACAACAATCACCATCACATTCATCACCATAACAAGAACCACATTCTCCACCGCCAACACCTTTAATAAACCTACCAGAAACATCACCTACTGAAGTGAATTCATCATCAAGTAAGCATACCCAACATTTTTCCCTTTCCAATCATCACTCAACACTGCTACCATAGAACCATTTTCACCTAATCATAATCAAACTCCTTCTCATCTAATAACATAACAAACTTCCTCAAGCTCAATCCCTGAACCCATCTCAACAACTAAAAGCCCTACACTCACTGAAATAATCAATCTTGATGATGATTTTGATAATGAAGTGAAAGATGGTGCAACAGAAGAAGTTTGTTTAGAAGTTGAGGGGGAACATGAAAAGGAGGTTGAACAAGAGTTTAAAGCTATTCATGCAGACAAGAAGATAAAAATGGTGATTATTTTGTTGACATCATAACTTTTGATGAAAATGATCCAAGCAAAGAAGAGATTAATATGAGTAAAAGTTTTATAGTTGCTAAATAAAATAATTTGATTATCAAAAATAATCAAAGGTTGGAAAAGATGAGAGAATTGAAGAGGTTGAGAAAGGGGAAAGATATAAAAATTACACAGCAAGAAGCAACCATTAAGCAGTTGAGAGAAGAAGCACAAACAACTAATGAAGTCTTTGATACTATGGATCAGTTGGTGACTGAGTCCCTTGATTCTGCGGAAAAAGAGAAGAAAGAAAAATAGAATGTTAGGTCAGATCTAAACAAAGCATTGAAGACTCTGTCTAAACAATTAGCTTTACTGAAATCAAAAGATGAAGAGATTGAAGCTCTTATGAAGAAGGTGTATGTTCTTGAAGCTACTGTTCATCCAGAAGCAATCAAAGAAGCTGGTCAACTTTCAACATCAATAGCTGCTAACCTTCCCTCAATGAAGCAAAAAGAACCATCAATCAAATACAAAAGAAAGAGAAAGTATTGGGGAAAATTCAAAGGGAGGTTATTATGGTTGAAGACTTTCCCAAGAAAGCAAAAACAATATCTCCTGAGCACACTCTGCAGGATCAATATTGTTCTCTCAACACATAGTGTTTCTTACAAACTGTTAAATATCACTCGTTTGATGAATGCAGAATCAAGAACTCTGTTGATAATAATATAATAAGTAAAGAACACAAGAAATGGTCTTCAAGATACTTGTATATATTATCTCTCAACTAAGTATTACAAGACTCATGCAGCAGCATTGATACTAAGTTACAGTAAATGACTATATATACTACTATCTACAGCTTGTTATACGTAGATAACATGTTGGGACTTACTTCTAAACAAATACTACATTACCAGAGGTAGGGTATCTTAGATAAAGTATTATCTAAGATAAGGTAGTCATGACAGGTCCATGACTTACCTTTTGGTCACCAACTAAAGCTGCCAGCTGTACTAGCTAAGGAATGGTGAACAGTAGACAAAAGTAAGGTCAACCACATGAACATGGAAGGCGCCTTGTAGAGAATCAGAGTAGGAAGCAAGTGTCAGTCAGACCATGCTTTGTCCACTGGTTCATATTGTGATTCTTCCGAAGGTAAAATGGCTTTGGAAGAATCTTCCGAGGTTTTGTGTTTGGAAGACTTTATCTTCATTCTTCTAAGTGTCTACTTCAGAAGAAGATCTTCTAAGTTTCAGAAGACTGAGTTCATCCTTCAGAAGCTCTTCAGAAGATCACCATAGAAGCTTCAGAAGTTGCAACATTGCCTTCGGAAGACTTCTCTTAGTTGTACAGATTTCTTCTAAGTGTTGTTTTGGTTGCATCAGCCTCAATAGATCCAACAAACTCCCTCTAGGCTGATGCTACCAAAACTACACTTCCTTCTTTAACTTTTAACTCCTCTTCAGTTCTTGCCTTTTGTTTAATTCGGAAAGATGAAGGTTGTTGATATGTCTCTGATGTGAGAAGCTATCATGGAGTTAGAGGGATTGGTGAATGGTCTCTCCGCTAGCTCAGCAATATCAAATCTGCTTAAGTGTAGCAGAGATGAGGCATTGAACCTGTTTACCTCTCCATTCTCCATTTCCATAGCGAAGTTGTGAGAAGGTTCATCAAACCTCCACTGGATTATTTTCTTCCTAGGAATGAGGGGCAAGTTTGGAAGTATATCCCCTTTCCTAGTGTCCAGCAGGCTTACCAATCTTCTTCTTAGCTTTTTCTCTTCTTCATTTAATGAGTCAAAGCTTAAGGCTAGAAGATTGAGTGATTGGTGTAGAGTATCTTGGGGTAGATCTAAGAAGGCATTTCTTATGAGATAGCTTGAGGATCCATCAATGTATTTTAATATGATGAACCCTTCCTCATAAGAGATGCTACTCACTTTTAAGCAGTTGTTGAGTCTCCTTTTGATCTCCCCAATCTCTTCTAAGGTTGGAGTTTTGGATGGTTCAGAGGATGGTTTGGGTATTGATTGGGTTTTGGGTTGTGTTTTGGGTTGTAGAATATGTAATGGTGGTGGTTGTTGAGAGGCAGAGGAAGATGGTAGTGGTGATGTGGATGGTGTGGGTTCAGGGGTGTATGGTTCAGTGATGGGTTCGGTTTTGATAGGGAGAGAGAAGGGTATAGGTTCAGTGATGATTTCAGTTGTAGTGGGTTGTGGTTTGGGTGCTGGTTTAGGTTTCATCCTCTGTATCTCCTAAGATACCTCCTTCCTTCTTCCTAAGAGAATGTCAGCTTTGATATCACTGACATGTCGCTGTAGGGTCTTCTCTGACATTGGCCGAACTTGCCTGCCAGTGAAGCCATGTGCCCTGAGATAAGCCTTCATCTCCCACTTTCTTGGTAGTTGCATGTTTGGCCTCTTCTTCCTTCTTCTTTCTCTCCTTTGTTTTCTCCCTGACAGGTTTCTTTCTTTCCTTACTAATTTGATCCCGTTCTCTGTTGACAAGAAGCGGAATCATCTCATTCTCATGAGGACTCGGTTCCTCCTGAGAATAGCCTCTTGAGCACAGGAAGCTATCCTCTCCATCCTTTTCTTCAACTCACTTCTTCTTTCATCTTCCTTTCTTTCACCTTTTTAGCCATCCTTGCTGCATTCCCCTTTTCTTTTTGCAGCAAGGTTGCCTCTTCTAATTTTACAAGCTCATCAAGTGGGAGTAGTAGCATTTCTTCATTTGCTACTCCTAGGCTGATGAGTCTGTCAATTACATCTAACCTCTTCTTTTCATTGATAGACTCCTGAGATGTTGTTGTTGCTTTGCTGCTTGCAGCCAATAATTTTTCAGTAGGGAGCCTACCCTTTCTTCTCAATTTGTTTAACCTCTCATCCTCACAAAGTCCTTATCAGTCATCTTCCTCTTACCTTTGTAATCATGAGGAGATACTTCTTTTGGAGATTCTAGTTTTGAGGGTTGAGGTTGAGAGGACTGAGAATGAGGTTGAGAAGTTTGTGGTTGATCTTGTGGTATTTATTGAAGATAGGGGTTGTAAGGAAGTCCTCACTGTTCACCACAGAGGCTAGATTAAGGATGGCCTCTGTGAGAATCGGTTCATCTGACAGAGATGATAAGCCAACAATCACTCCCGCAGCTACAATTTCAACTTTGGAAGAGATTGATGTTGCACCATCTGTCCTAACTGAGGCAGTTGCTAGGCCATTAGTCCTTATTTCCCCCTTGAAGTAAATCTTAGGTTCTATAGTGACCTTAGGTTAACCAAATTCCACCTGAGTGGTAGGTGGTAAACTGAGCCTTTGAAGCTCTTCTGCTCCAAAGTAGGTTATGGCAACATCAGGGGATGGTTGCTTAAGTGAGGAGCTCATCAGAAACTGTGTGAAAATTTTGTGAAGGTTGATGAGCATCCTTGGATCCACTTGAAAACTCAAAGGAGGTGGTTGTGGGAAAACAGTAGATGAGTGCTTTTGTGTAGGGTAAAGGGAGGATAAAGTTGTAAGAGTCAAAGATTGAGGTTCCTCAGAAATTTGAGGTTCCTTATGAGCTTGTTTCTGTACATTCTCTCCCTTTTGGTAGCATCATCTTGAGAAGTAGATGAGCTAGAGGAAGAACTTAAAGAAACCTGAGTTGGTAC
>BJCO01362955.1:0-23540 GCA_018326465.1 Flaveria floridana
CATCTAATTAATATAAATAACATTACAAATAATATCATTGAACAATATATCCTAATAAATTGTTCCATGTCATATGCAACCTTTTTAGAAAACCCATTTTCTAAATTGGTGTTAATATTTTATTGCATGATCATATCATCAATTAAATATTATTTGGTGTTTGCTAAGCTTGTTATTGGGTATAACCCGACTTGGATCATAACGTACTAACCACATCAATATTCTAAGTGTCTTGGGCACATAGAATCCTACAATCATCACAACCTAACTCAAGCTATCACTCCAATAATCAATAACCGCAGTATCATCATTCTCATCATCAACAAACTTACCAGAATCAACCACAGCTGACAAATCAAGCTCATGCAAGCAGTCAGCCTACTGCCAGTGCCCTTGTGATAAACCAAGATAGAGTATGTGACTGGAGTGTGTATGCTGAGGAAGTCAAGCCTCAATTCCAAAATCATGCTCTTATGGCTCATATCAATGATAGACCATCTCTAATGCCTACTGAGGTAAAATCTAACCTTTGTAGTCAAAAATGCATTAATGAATTGCAAGGGCAAAGGGAACATAATCATAAACTAGCTGATAAAATCAAAGAAGAAAAAGTGAAGTCAGAAATGATGAAGAGAGGAATAAAAAACTTAGAAATCAAAATCAAATCTCTCATTTCTGACATAGAAAAACTACATGGTGAGAAGTATAGTCTTGCAGCTGAGAATGAGCTACTTATTGAAAAGTTAGCTCAATCAAAGGCTCAACAATATATGACTAAAGTGAAACTTGAAAAGTTTCAAATGTCTTCAGTCAAGCTGCAAGAGATGCTGGATTCCCAAAAGGATCCAAAGGACATGTCAGGGATTGGGTATAATTCATGTCCCACCATACAATGTCAACTACACCGTCATGCCTGAGTCTGTCTCACTCACTGAATCAATTGAAGTTAAAACTATGGAACCTAAATCTGTAGTAAAATAGGTGACCAATCCTCAAAACAAACCTGATGTTCATATTGAAACAAATGAGGATAAAATCAAGTTGGGTCACCCAATTAAAATAAAAGACTGCTCAGACAAGATAATGAGTGTCATGAAACCATCAAGCCCGGTTAAAGCAATTGTCCCTTTCATAAAGTTCATACCTTCTGTGCTACAAGGTAAAAAGAAATACATCAAGTTAGTGAAACCTACTGCTGATAGCAGTTCTGATAATAATATCACATCTCAAAACAATTCAAGCATATCAGAAAATGTTTCACTACAAAAGAAACAAACTGGCTTATTGAATTCAACATATAAACCAGTGTCAGACCCTCAGTCTTCAAGATTAAGGCAGGGAGTAGGGTTTGATATATGTAACAAGGAACATGTTGAACAGTTTGAAAAAGAGGTAAAAATTGGGTTGAAGAAAAAGAAACAGCCGAGAAAATCAAACAAAGGTAGTGTTGTGAAACAAACTATAAAAAAAAGGCTGATTCTGATTCATCCCACAAAGAAAAGAAAATGACTCATCAAAAGAAAATATCAATTGAGTCACACAAGGAAAAATATGATTCTAGAAACAAACAAACATATTGTGACATTTGTGACATGTTCAATCACAATACAGATGAATGCTTTTTCAATCAATATTGTTCTATCTGTGACATGAACAATCATTCAACCAAAGAATGCTATTTCAACAAGTATTGTTCAGTCTGTGACATGAACAATCATAATACATCTGATTGTTACTTCAATCAGAAGGGTTTGAGAATTCCCTAACATAAGCCCATCTCAAAAACATCCAACATCACACCTTCTGACAGACCTCATTTTTATAATGATCAATCTAGGACTCCTAGATCAACAAATGACAGGAACATTTTGAAGAAAGTATGGAATGGTCAGAGAAAACATCCTATAATGAAATTCAAACCTGACCTTCCAAAACAAAAACCAACTTTTGATAATGAAAAACAGGGTAAATTTCTACATAGAAACAGAGACCAACGATTTCATTACTCATCTGAATCATCAGTGGATGTTGATGAGATGACTTACCCAAGTCACTACCAAAATTCTCCCAGAAAAACTCCAACTAAACCAAAATTTAGAGGAAAATACCAAGAAGTCACCATCATGGATAGGAGCGGGAAACCCAAGACCATCAGGGCTTGGGTTCCTAATTCTAATTAGTTAGTTTTGCTTGCAGGTTCATCCACACAGGTCTAATAGTCTTTGGTACGTTGACAGTGGATGCTCCTGACACATGACTGGAGATCGTTCCCTCCTTCATGACTTCAAGCACATACAAGGAACTACTGTGGCATTTGGTGGAGATTCAAAAAGTGGTAGAATTACAAGAGAAGGATATATGACAAACAGGATGCTGAGCTTTGACAGAGTGAACTACTGTGAACAATTGAATTTCAATTTGCTAAGCGTGTCTCATATTTTCGACAAAAAATATTCCACTCACTTTAAAGACACTCATTGATACATTCTGAAACCTGGATTTCAAATCCCTAAAGAATAGGTTGTCTTAAAGACTCCGAGGAAGAATAATACATATGTCTTAAACCTGTGTTTTGCATCACCAAAGGAAGAAACATGTCTTTTTTCTAAAGCATCATTTGATGAGTCACACTTTGGCATAGACGTTTGGGGCACACAAACTTTAAAAACATGAACAATTTGGTCAAAGGAAACCATGTGATTGGTCTTACTCAAAAAGAATTTAATTTTATTGATCAATGTTCAACGTGCCTCAAAGGAAAACAACAGAAGTCGTCTCAGAAAACCAAGCTTGTGAACACTAACAATACTCCATTGATGCTACTTCATATGGATCTGTTTGGACTAACTCTTGTAATGAGTATGGGAAAGAAATAGTATTGTTTAGTGATCATTGATGACTTTTCTCGATTCACATGGGTGTTCTTCCTACTTCATAAAAATGAAGCATCACAAATCATTCAAGAATTTATCACTAAAATTGAAAATCAACTTGATCTTAAGGTCAAAATTATAAGAAGTGATAATGGTACTGAATTCAAAACTGAAAATATGAGTTCCTTTTGTGCAACCAAAGGCATTGCTCATCAATTCAGTGTAGCTAGAACTCCTCAACAAAATGGGGTAGCTGAAAGGCGAAATAGAACACTGATTGAAGCAGCACAAACGATGCTAGCCAATGCTAAACTGCCAATCACCTTCTGGGCAGAAGCAGTTAACACATCGTGCTTTGTACAAAATCGAACTCTGATTGTTAAAGAAAGTAACATGACACCTTATGAACTGATCTTTCATAGGAAACCATTTATTGGATTCCTCAAAACATTTGGTTGTCCAGTCTCAATATTAAACACCCGTGATCATTTGGGAAAATTTTCATCCAAGTCTGATGAAGGATTCTTTGTAGGTTATTCTTCTATTTCAAAGGCTTATAGAGTGTTTAATCCTCGATTAAATATTATTAATGAATCTACAAATGTTCAATTCAAGGAACATTCATTTCCCAAATCTACAAATGGTCCCGACTGGTTGTTTGATATTGACACATTTACAAAGTCATTTGATCAATTTCATTTGTCTGATGTAGGAAATTTACATTCAAATGATACTTCATCAGCTGTAGAAAGAAGAGATGATTTTTCATTTATTCCTCCTACATTTGGTGAACACATGAATGAAGATGTTCCTCTTCAAGCTGATCCCATCAGACAAATGTCACAAGACCTTAGTGTTTCTACTGAAGGAGGTCCAAGCCTGGTTCCATCCAACTCAGATGATCTGTCAACTGAGAACAGAAATCAAAAACAGATGTCTCCTCCAGTTGATACCCAAAGGACATCAAATGATACAAGCAATCATAGTGCTGCTAGAGCAGAAGCAGTAACTAAAACAGAGTCTGACAATCTTCATAATTCAACATCAGCACCAATTGAATGTGCATCTGACCTTAATGAACGGAATGTCTCTAATCTTGATTTAACTATTGCTGGTGACTTAATTCCAACCACCAGAATACACAAGAATCATCCAGTTGAAACCATTATTGGTGAACTTAATGAGAGGGTGACTAGAAGCAAGTCAAGTATTGCAAACATCTATTTGTTCTCATGCTTTCTATGTCAAATAGTACCCAAAAACATCAAAGAGGCACTTCAAGACAATAGATGGATTGAAGCAATGCAGCAAGAATTGTTACAATTCAAGAAACAAGAAGTATGGCAACTGGTAGATCTTCACGAAGTACAATACCCTATCAGTACCAGATGGCTGTACAGACACAAGACTGATGATAGAGGGATCGTCATCAGAAACAAAGCAAGGTTAGTGGCACAGGGCTACACTCAAGAAGAAGGAATTAACTATGATGAAGTGTTTGCACCTGTTTCCAGACTGGAAGCAATAAGAATCTTTCAAGCATATTCTGCATCCATGAAATTTACTGTTTATCAAATGGATGTTAAGTGTGCCTTTCTGTATGGAAAGATTGCTGAAGAAGTTTATGTGTGTCAACCACCCGGTTTTGAAGATCCTGATTTCCCTCATAGAGTTTACAAGCTTGACAAAGCTCTGTATGGTCTTCATCAAGCCCCAAGAAAGTGGTACAAGACTCTATCATCCTTCCTTCTTCAACATGGATATGAAAGAGGAAAGATTGATGAAACTCTCCTTAAAAGATCTAAAGGAAAAGACATGTTGTTAGTCCAGATATATGTGGATGACATCATATTTGGCTCAACAAACAAGCAACTCTGCAATGAATTTGAAGACCTTATGCACAAAAAGTTCCAAATGAGTGCCATAGGGGAACTCACCTTCTTTCTAGGAGTGCAAGTCCAGCAGACAGCAGATGGAATCTTCATCAATCAATCAAAATATGTAGACACCATGCTGAAGAAATTTCATTTTGCTGACTTTCAGTCCATCAGAACTCCTATGGATATTAAAGTAAAGATTGGTCGTGATCCTGAAGGCAAACCAGTAGTCAGACTCACTATCGATCAATGATCGGTTCTCTTATGTATCTAACAGCCAGTAGGCCTGACATAATGTTTGGTGTTTGTTTATGTGCCAGATATCAAGCTGATCCAAAAGAATCACATGTAAATGTTGTCAAGAGGATATTCAGATATCTGAAGGGCAAGCCAGCGCTTGGATTATCGTATCCAAAAGAAGGATAATTTACTCTCTATGCGTATACTGACAGTGATTATGGAGGATGCAACTTCAACAGAAAATCCACTTCTGGCGGTTGTCAATTTCTTGGTCCCAGATTGGTGTCTTGGCAATGCAAGAAGCAGACAAATGTATCTCTGTCCACTGCAGAAGCTGAGTATATTGCTGCATCATCATGTTTCTCTCAAGTACTCTGGATTCAAAACCAGATGCTTGACTATGGTTTTAACTTCTTGCACACTCCAATTTCCATTGATAACACAGCAGTAGTTTTTATAACTAATAATCCAGTTCAGCATTCAAAAACAAAACACATTGAGATTAGATATCACTTTTTGAGAGACTGTGCTGAAAAAGGATTAATCAAATTGATTCATGTACCAACTGCAAATCAATTAGCAGATTTGTTTACTAAGGCATTTGAACCTGGTAGGTTTGAATTCCTGGTTCAGTCAATTGGCATGATTAACCTTGAGTAAAAATCATGAAAAACATCAAAAATACAAATTAAAACATT
Organism: Flaveria floridana; assembly: GCA_018326465.1. Lineage (NCBI taxonomy): Eukaryota > Viridiplantae > Streptophyta > Magnoliopsida > Asterales > Asteraceae > Flaveria > Flaveria floridana. The sequence continues at coordinate 5,689 of BJCO01362955.1, forward strand.
AGAAAACCATACAAGAAATCAAGTTTGATGAAGAAAATAATTCTTAGGGAAATGATATAATTACAGTCATTATATCATTCACTGTGCTTAATTTCAAAAAACAAAAAATTACAAGACTGTCATGACTTACTAGATATGTTGGTAGGCTCAACTTGGAAGAAAATATACATGCAGTGATAAACTAAATATCTTATTCAATAGTAAAACACTCATCACAGAGTATAGGTATGCATTTGGCTTATCCGAGTGCATGTGTGTGTAGTAACCTAAACACACCAGGTAATGATACTTTATGAATCTCTTTCACCCGCATCAGTTTCATCTTTGTTTTGCTGAGCAAAGACCTGATGAAACATGCACATAGTGCAGATGTCCTGATCCAAAAGATTCCCAATGAAGAACACATCCAAATTGGATGAATCAACAAAAGCAACACGTTCCAAGTGAATGAACAACAGAATCCCTACATGGATCACCTTCCAAAGTGAAGTGAAAAGAATCCCAATGTGGATCATCATGAAAAGGATCAAAGTAAAAGAATCCCAATAAGGATCAGTGAAATTGAGTAATCATAACTTAAGTAACCTGGTAAGAAAAGTTGCGAAAAAGTTCAACCATGCATTGTATAAGGATGGTTGATCATTCCATGCTTGCATGTGTGAGGTACACATTGAATAATTAATCAACCAAAAACATGATAAAAATCATTTGCATCAAAATATGAACCTGGTATGAGTTTAAGAGGACAAACATACCTTTAATCATTAAGATCATATACATGTCCATTTCATCATAAAGGATTCACATGTGTAATGCAAGACTAATATGATCCCAACAAAAGATATAATTCTCTTCATCACAAATAGTCAAAATAAAATTATAATAAAGTTTTTAAATCTTTAAAGTTTCTATCCAACTGTGGATATAAACTTTAGGGGGAGAAAAAAATAAAACTTTGAGTAAGTCTAAATTTTTGGTTACTATCTTAGATTACTTTCAAAACAAAACAAAAAGAATTCGGATAGTGTTGCAAAATGTTACACCATGGTATCTCAGACTATGCAGATTATTGGAAGCATGAAAAGACCAAGATCAGTCAAAATTGGGAAACTTGTATCAACTATAACATACAAGTCAATCCAAGCAAGAATTGACAACATCAACAGTCAACTTCATAAGAAAAATCAGTCAAGGAAAATACTTCATCATATGAAAAGCCAAATCAGACACATTATCTTAGATTAAGTTCAAAGCTAATGCAGGTAAGTGCATTGATTAATGTGGGTGAAGGTAACCCATGCATATAATCAATGCATCTCTTTAAAATTCAAAGAGAAAGGTGAATTTTACTTTACCGCATTTGATACAGTGAGAAAATGGTAAATTTGTTCAGCCGTATTTACTACAGAAGTCAAATGCTGATGAACTTTGTTCAACCGTATTAGCTAAAGCAGACAAATGTTGAGGAACATTTCTCTTTCGCATTTGCTACAGTGCAATGCTGATCAAAATGCTGACGGATTTTGATCTTTCGCATTTGCTACGGTAAAATGATCAAATGCTGCTGTCAGTCATTCGCATTTGCTACATTGCTCAATGCTAATGAGTTTACTCTTCCGCATGGAACATAGTTAACAAATGCAGATGTCAGAAAAGTAAGTTATAAACCTCCGCATTTGCGACAGTGAATGCGGATAACTAAAAATTCACAAGTTCAACTCTTCGCATTTACAACAGTGAATTCAGGAAGACAAAGCTCAAGTTGTCTTCCCCATTTGGTACAACAACAAATGCGGTTGCCCAAAAAGACAAAATTTTCACTTCCGCATTTGGTACAGTAACAAATGCGGTTGACCCAAACAGACAAAAATTTCATGCAGTGATGAATTAAAGGCTTTTACAACTGTGAAACTCTCATCACAAAGTACATGTATGTATTGGCTTATCTGACTGCTTGTGTGTGTAGTAACCTAAACACACCAGGTAATGATACTTTATGAATCTCTTTCACCCACATCAGTTTCATCTTTGTTTTGCTGAGCAAAGACCTGATGAAACATGCACATAGTGCAGATGTCCTGATCCAAAAGATTCCCAATGAGGAACACATCGAAATTGGATGAATCAACAAAAGCAATACATTCCAAGTGAATGAACAAAAGAATTCCTACATGGATCACCTTCCAAAGTGAAGTGAAAAGAATCCCAATGTGGATCATCATGAAAAGGATCAAAGTAAAATAATCCCAATGAGGATCAGTGAAATTGACTTATCATAACTTATGTAACCTCATAAGAAAAGTTGTGAAAAAGTTCTACCATGCATTGTATAAGGATGGTTGATCATTCCATGCTTGTGTGTGTGAGGTACACATTGAATAATTAATCAACCAAAAATATGATAAAAATCATCTGCATCAAAATATCAACCTGGTATGAGTTTAAGAGGACAAACATACCTTCAATTATCAAGTTCATATACATGTCCATTTAATCATAAAGGATGCACATGTGTAATGCAAGACTGATATGATCCCAACAAAAGATATAACTATCTTCATCTCTATTAGTCAAAATAAAACTACAATAAAGCTTTTATATCTTTAAAGTTTCCATCCAACTGTGGATATAAACTTTAGGGGGAGTAATTTAAAACTTGAGTAAGTATAATATTTTGGTTACTATCTTAGCTTACTTTTAAAAATAAAATTAAAAAACAATATTAGTCACTATCTTAGCTTACTTTTAAAAATAAAATTAAAAAAATATATATTTGGATGTCGCTGCAAAATGTTACACCATGGTATCTCAGATTATGTAGAATTATTGGAAGCATGAAAAGACCAAGATCAGTCAAAATTGGGACACTTGTATCAGTTATAACATACAAGTCAATCCAAGCAAGAATTGACAACTGCAACAATCAACTTCATAAGAAAATTCAGTCAAAGACCGTACTTCATAATATGAAAAGTCAAATCAGACACATTATCTTTGATTAAGTTCAAAGCTAATGCAAGTAAGTGCATTGGTTAATGCGGGGGAAGGTAACCCATGCATATAATCAATGCAAGTATCTCTTCAAAATTCAAAGTAAAATGTGAATTTTACTCTACCGCATTTGATATAGTAAGCAAAAGGTAAATTTGTTCAGCCGAATTTACTACAGAAGTCAAATGCTAATGAACTTTGTTCAACAGCATTTGCTACAGTAAACAAATGCTGAGGAACAACTCTTTTTCGCATTTGCTACAGTGCAATGCTGTTCAAAATGCTGGACTTTGATCTTTCACATTTGCTACAGTGCAATGCTGATCAAATGCTGTACTTCAACGTTTCGCATTTGCTACAGTGCAATGATGATCAAATGTTGGACTTCAACGTTTCACATTTGCTACAATGCTCAATGCTGATGAAGTTTACTCTTCCGCATTGAACATAGTGAACAAATACGGATGTCAAAAAATAAGAAGTAATAAACCTCCGCATTTGGTACAGTTAACAAATGGGGGTTGATCAAAAAGACAATTTCACTTCCGCATTTGATACAGTGAACAAATGCGGTTGACCAAAAAGACAAAATTTCACTTCCGCATTTGCTACAGTTAACAAATGCGGATGACCAAAAAGACAAAATTTTCCACTTCCGCATGTGCTACAGTGTCGAATGCATTTGCTTTTAAACTTGTAAAATCTTTCAAAATGTATTATTTGACTATTTAAAGGAATTTAAACAGGTCATTTAATACTTTTCAAATTTGAGAGGCTTTTATAGTGAGATGAGCGCAAACACACAGTACATCTTCTTCGATCATCATCATCATAAGCATTCAAAGATTTTCATGTGATTCTACTCAAACCATTATTGTTATCGATTCAGAACTATAGATATTTTGGAAACAAGGTGAAATTTCAATAAAATTTTGAAACCAAGACCTAAGTTTCAAACTGTTAACCTAAATCAAACAATGAACCAGATGATAATGAAGAACACCAAAATCAAACTCATTAATGTGATCTAATGTACATTTTCAACTTCAATAAACATACAAGTTAATAGGAATCCAACTGATATTGAAAACCTTGATAATCATGTATACTGTGAAAAACAGAGCAAAATGAAAAAGGAAAATGTGTAACAAATCAAAGTCACAACATCTATTGAATGATTGAAACATAGAAACTATGATTGTTAAACAACAAACTCACAAGTTGTTGCGACAACAATGATATAGTAATGCTAAACATTCAATTTTGACCATGAACAGTCAAACTGATAACTGACACACATGTCTTTTGTGCAGATTACATGGCAAATCTTACATGGAGCAAGCTCCATAGCGTCAGCGGTTATTTAAACCCTGATGTGCCTGAAGCCGAAGGACTTAGAGATATGATAAGATTCTTATCCACCACAAGGGTAGCATATGCCATGACTGTGAGACCAACAATCTATTAGAATCTCATTAGGTCCTTCTGGGACTCAGCTGAGGTAGTTAAACTAATGGTGTGAGAACACTAACTGGGAGAATCAACAATGAGCTCACTTTGAGGATCACTGAAGAGTCTGTTAGAAGATGTCTACAATTTACTGATAATACTAATGATCCTCAGGAACTAGATGATGAAGAAATAACCATATTTTTTACTGAAATTGGTTATGAAGGAGGTTATAAAGCAAAACAAAAAATTAAAGGATTGGTGGATCTGCCTTGGAGATTCTTAATTCATATGTTCCAACACTGCTTGTCAAAGGGAAAGACAGGATGGAATGACATTCAAGTCCTCACTTCATCAGCTATCTGTGCTCTCAGCACCAACAGGCCATTTAATATGTCTGCATATGTTTTCAATGGCCTGATTTCAAGCATTAGAGAAGGGAAAGGATACAAGTTTCTGATGTATCCAAGATTCATCCAATGCCTGATCAATGAATCATTCCCTGACATTGCAAATGAAGGACCAGTGCTGGACATCCCTCACTATGAAGCTAGATCCTATAAATACATCAAGAAGAATGACCCAAGGAACTTTTACAGTGGCGCCCACTCACCCCTTCTTCCCTGGATGATTCACAATTGAATCAAGCAGGTCAAGCTCAACCACCTCCACAACCAATACCATCACCAATACCATCACCAATACCATCACCAATACCATCACCAATACCATCACCACAACCGCCACCAATACCATCACCAAAACCAACTCCACAACCATCTCCACAAACATCACCACAACCAATACCTCAACCATCACCATAAACATCTCCATAACCATCACCACAACCAACACCACAAACAACCCATCAACCTTCACCTATATCACCTTATCATCAATCTCCATTATCACCACCACATCAGTCACCTATGTCACCTTACCAACCTTCACCATCATCCCATGATCACCCTGCTAAAATTGGGGGATCAACTAGTGTTTCCAAATCATCCAAATCATCTTCTGACGAGGAGGATCATAATACTAAAATGCCTGCACAAACAACAACTTTTGAGCCTGCTCCCTCAGAGGTTAATAGATCAGATGAGAAGGATGAATTGATCACTGAATTGATGCAAAAGATTGAAACAATGGAGAGAATTCTAAACAGAAGGGCTAGAATTATAGATGATAGAATTCTAGAACTGGATGAGAAGGAACAGGAGCTGAAAAATCTTAAAGAAAAACACAATGCTGAAATGAATGAGAAAGAAAAGGAAGTTAAAACTTTAAATGCTGCACTTAAACATTCAAGAGAAGAAGTTAGTGGACATATTGACACTCTTGAAATTCAAACTATAGCAATGGAGGAACAAGAAAGCATCATAGAAGAACAAGCTGATATCATCTCAAATCTTGAAAAAGAAATTGATAGCAAGAACAAAAGGATATCTGAGCTTGAGATGATCATTGAGATTCAAAGAAATGAAGTGGATGATGATAAGAAAGAAGAACAAGAAAATATTGATATTGATGACAACAAGTCTGTTGATGAAAATAAAGAACAAGAGGGTGATACAAGTCAGTCAGAGCATGAAGAACATATTCTAGAAATGGTGATATATTCTGGAAAAACCTCTGCTAATCACTCTGAGAAATCTAAGTTTGAAGAACTTTTCAGTACACTAGACAGCTTCACTTTTGAAGAGTTCAGCATTGACAGTGATTTTTGGGAGTTTGTAAACAACCAAAAAGATGATTCTGATCCTATTGTATTCATTCCAACATCTCCAGTACCTTTGGAGAAAGCGCTGAACATGCAGATTGTTCATGTAGTGTTTTTAACTAAAGAACAAAAGGAAAGAATAATAGAAATGATTGAACAAGAAAAGGAAAAGAAAGAGGAGGAGAAAAGTAAACTTAATGATCAAGAGCCAATCACACCTGAAAAGGTACCTGAAGCAGTAGAAAAGGCTGAAACTTCTAGCCCTCAACTTCAAACTTACTCACGAAAAAGGAAATATTTAGATAAAAAAGCTAAGGGTAAGAGACCAATAGTTGAAGAAGAAACAGTTAAGAAACAAAAGGATCACCCTAGAAACCTAGCAGCAATTGCTGAATTTTTGGAAGAACATGAGCAGGCTGAAGCTCAGTTAAAGCAACAATTTGATTTTATTGACCTAGAAGAGGGAGAAATAGCTGGTGGATATGAAGATGAACAGGATGTTTCTATGAACAGTCCTATACAAAAGGAATAGGCAGTGGAAGAAATGGTGTCTAGAGCCCAAACTGATGATTTAATGATTAAAGCCATGTTTCTGATAAATCAAGGATATGATCCAGATGAAGTATTTGGAATGACATATGAAGGAGTGATCGAAGAAGAAGACAAAGTGAAAAGGCTGCTAGATCCAACCGTTGAGAGAGAATATGAAAAAGCAATCACCAAGGATACTCCAAAGCATAAAGAATCCTCTGTGAAGAAATCAACCGTGTATGAAAGACCATTGCCAAGAAGAGGTCCCCTACACAAGTTGCCTTCAATGAAGAAATCATCCTCAACTCATGAACCCTTATTTACTGATCCTTATAGTATGTCTGATAAGGAAACGAAGGACTATCTCTCAAGTCAGGGGTTCACGAGAAGAAGGAATGGAAACATGAAGACCAACTCATTAAGGGCTTCAACTCTTCAATTGATTAATGAGAAGAAAGAAAAACTTAAGAAGATGGAAGAAGAATTAGCAAGCACCAAGCCAGGAAGCAGAGTATCAGCTGAAGACATGATGCTAAACTAGAAAGACCAAGAACTACATGCCCCTATGCTACACAAGTACCTTGAATGGTTTGCAGAACCATCTCAGTTGAAACTGCAAGAAGGATTGACCACTGCAGAACTGATCAAAGGTGTGTCTACTCCTAAGGGTAATGTTGATCAAAAGATAATAGCTTGGAAGTACGACAGTACATGGAATGTATTCATGGTGAAAAGGATCTCAGGGCTAGTATAATTCTTTACAGAGTACTCAGCTCTTATAAATGCCCTGGAGATTCATGATTTGAAGGAACTAGCTCAACTTGAACTAATCAATCATGCAGCTATGTTAAGGGGATATGAATTTGAGAACATACTTAAGATGTTCAGAAGAACAAAAAACTTCAATTCATTAAAGACAATATGCTTGAGAAAAGATAAAACATTTGTCAATCCCCTTGATGAGAAGAAAAGGAGGTCAGCTAAAGAAGTAGTATTTCCTAAACTTAGAGTCAAGCACACTGAAGCCTTGAAAAGAAAAATGGTAGCTGGTACACATTACTTAATTCCAATTTCAAACGTGTTTTATGATAAGAAGACATATGAGTTAGTGATTAAGAGGAAATGGGGAGGCAAAGAAGGTGCTGAGATCAGATTATTCAGTGGCTACGAAGTGAGATTACTGGATCAATCATACATTCAATACATTTATACAAGACAGATCAGAGAGTTATCAAACAAATTGGGTGAAGAAGATCTACATTTTTTTCTGAAGTGTATCAAACTATTGAAGATGGCTTATCATCAAATTAATGCAAAAAGGGAGAAAAGAAAGAAGAAGAAGACACCTCTCCAATTAGGCAACATTGTCAAGCTTGAAGTGGATGTAGATGGTTCTCTATTGATTCACAGAGATGGACTTTCAACTGTCTCTCTTTGGGAACCGATTTCCTTGAAGAAGCTACCACTTGAAGCAATCCATAATATGAGTAGAATGAAGATTCATGTACTGAGCAAGGACAAAATGTCAGAGGCTCAAGATTTTATCAACATGATCAAAGTAATTCTAGATCCAAGACAAGTAGCACCTTTTGTACCATCAACAGACCCAGCTAAATCATCATAACATCAATCACCTCCCAAACATTGAGGAAAACTAGGCAGTATATTCCTTAGGGGGAGTATTGTTGCACCCTGAAAGCATTATACATGCCAACTCAATAGGTGAATTGATGATTGCTCAGCTGGAATCCCATAAGTCCAAGAAGAAATGCGGATGAAAATCTGCTAAGGAAAAGAACAAGGGTTATCTTCCGTATTAGTTAATGCGGAAGACATAACATTGATGCGGACAAGTGTGTTACTCTTCCGCATTGACTAATGCAGAAGACATAATACTAATGCTGAAGAAGTTACTCTTCCGCATTGACAAATGCGGAAGACCAAAAAAGAGTGCGGACAAGTACTTACTCTTCCGCATTGACTAATGCGGAAGAACAACAGAAGATGCGGACAAGACTTTGCTCATCCGCATTGACAAATACGGATGACCAAACAAATGCGCATAAGTATTTGTTCATCCATATTAACCAATGCGGATGACCAAAATACTAATATGGATAATCAAGTGAAAAAATGTTGATCAAGATTATCTCATTCGTAGTTGTTAATGTGGATGAACAAGCAAAGATTCGGATGAAGACTTAGACTAGTTCTGATGTAATAGGTCAGGGGTAGTTTAGTCATTTTGTAAAGGCATCTTGTCTGCCTATAAATAGAAAAGATAACCTCGTATTGAGGTGATGGCTGATAGATAGAGAATTTTTGTTGTAATTATTCTCTGTAAATCAACTTTGATAAAAACAAATCCAAAAGCATTTATGAGTATTATATTGCATTGAATGTTCTTTGATTGTTTGTTTCCGCCACTCAATCATTGACTTGATTATCATATTCGATTCTCAGTAACAATATCAATCTTACTCAACCCCAGTCAATAAATCACCCTAACCTACCAAAGAAAATCCAAACAAACCCCTACACAAGCTATTTAGTCTGTGTAGGCCCCCATATCACTACCCACACTGGAAGAAGTGGAAACTAGAGCTCCCACTTCTCCTGAGGAGCAAACCACTCCCATAATTTCAACAATCACTCTTGAGGTTCCTCATGCTCATACTGATGAGCTCATAAGCCCAATAGCCTTAAGCCTTCACTCTGAGTCTCAACACTCAAGTGAACAACCTTTAGCGGACAACTACCATCTCCAGCCTCTAGATTTCAATCACCTAATTCCTAACCTTGAGTTCAATACTGATGAAGACTTAGGTTTCATTGAGTACCATGAGTCTCTCTACTCCTCCCCTACTCAAAAAGAGATGTGTGCTCCCTAGTCACCTATGTCTAGCCCATATTAGTCACCTATTACTGAGGTGGATCCTTCTGAACTTGTTCAGGAAATCCATATAGAAGAGGCTCCCACTTCAGCAATTGATTACATCATTCAGAGCTCAACCATAGCAACTCAGCCCATTAACACTTCAATTGAGATTGTCAACGAGGAAAGAGAAACCAGCATCCAAGAACTCCATGTTGGTGGTGAGAGAGAAGACTTTGGTCAGATTATCTTATCCCGACTTTGGTCAGATTCTCTCCTCCCCCATGATTCTTCTGATGAAGATGAGGGGAATTAGAGACTAAAGGTGCAAAAATTGTCAAAAACATGCACCTATCTAGTCTCTAAGTTTAGTCACTTTGGATCTCAAGTGACTACCTTACAAAACATGGTCAATGATCAGCAACTTAAGATATCTTATCTTTAGGAAAAACGAGCTGGGAGACCTTTAAGAAGAGCTCAACCAGGAACACAAGAACATATGAATATGATTGATCTAACCTCTAGCCCTCCTATGCAAGTGGGTGATGCTACCAAAAAGGGGGAAAAAGTCATCACAAACACAGAACCTAGGTGTTCTTCACAAACCATGGACATTGAGGACTCACCATCTTCACTTGCAACTATCCATACTCAAAAAATTCCTCAAGTTCATATTGATGTGGACTCAATATAATCTCTCATTTAGAGTCTCTTTGAGGAAGGTATACCATAGGCAGTGTCATCTCCACCACAAGGAATTTCAACCTACATCATTGGGTGGATGTATGATTCCAACAGAAGATCCCTTATTCTTAAAATAGTTCAAGGGTAGCAAGAAGTTTTCAATTTTAAGACTTTGAACTATTATGAAGGTCTTGATCTTAGAAACATGCCACTTGTCAACATAAGCCAATCTAGAGAAGCTGACAAGTTGGCTCAAAGGATTCAAGACAGGATTACTGAAGAGTTCAGCCTCAGAAGGAAACTAAGGAAATTTGGCGATGTCATTGGTCAACTGAATGTTGAGGCAAACCCTAAGATTAGTTTCATAGGGGAAACCTTGACTGAAGGCCCAGTGATAGAACCTAAGAGCCCTGGCTCACCTATAACTGATTTAGAAGTCCATTCTCTTGATGAGACTCCTGCTGCTGAAGGTGCATCTCAACCTCTCTCTGGCCAGAGCTTGTAAGCTATACCAAGCAATTAAGGCCAAAGCTCTCTCCATCCTATGTCACCAAGGTCTGTGGGTGAAAAGGGAAAAAGGGTTCTAAACCCTAAGGAGATTGAGGAGGAGAGAGAGAAGAAAAGGAAGCTAAGGGGAGAAAGTTCCTTTACTGGGTCTGCTGGCTTCATGGAAGCTACAAACAAGGCTGCCCCTAGGCCAAACACTTAGGATGATGAGTTGAGGGTAGTCAGGATAAACTAATTACAGACCAGGAACTATGATATTGATAATATCATCTCCCTCCCTTTAGATGAATTGAATGTACCGGCTAACATGGAAATGTCAAATGAAAGAAGGGAGGGAGAAAATGCAAGATTGCGTCTCCAATTCAAAGAAGTGAGAGGATAGAAAAGACTCTACAAGCATGTGCCTACCCTCTCCCCAGTTCAAGAAAGTCCTATACAAGAGGATGTGTCTCCACAAGAACCTCAGGTTGACAAAGAAACTGATAGGATTAACATGATCAACTACCTGTGTGCCATAGGTCTTTATCATGCAGATGCACTTCTTCCCTTATCCTTTGATTACATTGAGTTTGAGTATCTCAAGAAACTTGAACTTGAAGTAATCAAAGAAAGAAATACCACAAACAGAAAGCTGAGGGAAGAAGCTACAAAGTCAAGAGTCATCATCCAAAAGAGTATGAAGAAGTTTGCTAATTGGCAGAAGATGATGAGCTTCTTGAAGTTGTATGGATTCTCCGGGAGGAGACTTGGCCTGTGTCTCTATCTACTATGGATGAGCATATAAGGGTGATCAAGCAGACGATTCAAATAGGAGAACTAGTTGATTTACACTCCCCACAAAGTCAAGTCCCTCAAGTAGTGGAGGCTAAGGTTGAACCTTTTGAGATAACACAACTTGGACCTCTTGCTAAGCCTCAACAAGCTTCTACTTCTGATCCATAGTAGGGTTTTGTCCCCTCTCAATCTGAACCTGTTAGAGAAGAAGACCCAACTAAGAAAGACAAAGATGTTCAACAAGGTGTTATAGGCCAGACTTCCCAGTCAAAAGATTCAAAGAGGAGAAAAAGGATGGCTTTTAAACCAAAGTCAAAGAAGAAAAAGAAATAGGCATCCATCTCTAAACCTAAGGACGAGTCAAATAATCCTGAGGATATGCAACAAGTGGAAGCTCCACCAACTCTAATTCATGTAGCTCCTCTAGCATCAGGAAGAACCATCTTGTCCTAGACCTACATTACAAATTCAGAAAGATAGCATGTCATCAAAGATGAAGGTGTTGAAGATGTCGACACATGGCAGGACATGTTCAATCTACCTCTGCATGATCTCTATGAGATGAGAAGATACTATGAGAGTCTGAGTGATCCTAACCATATTATGAAGAAAAGTATGGTCATTATCATGATGAGGACTGTTGATATTTAAAGTCTTCAAATGTTTTGGTAGCATTAGCCTAGGGAGAGTTTGTAAGGTTTCATATAAGGATGATGCAACCCAAAACATCCAAAGTCTCTCTTGCATGCATGCATAAGTGTACTGAAGTAGAATGCTTCGAAAGATTCACACTCTACCTTAGAAAACATTCCAAGTGTGAAATCTTCTGAAGCCAAGACCAATATCTTCCGAAGCCAAACATGAAGTCTTCCGATGCTTTAAAAACAAAGTCTTCTGAAGCCAACACTTGAATACATATTTCTTCTGAATACTTTTGAACAAGTGCTTTATCTAATGTAACTTTTCCATAAAGTTGGACCCCTTTCCGCTGCAACTCTGATAAGACACCAACTTTACATAAGTTGGTGAAAGGTCCATGCTTTTGGTAACTATACATTGAGGTCTTGAGTCCATTTCTTTCTACTTTATGTACCTTTATCCTTTTTGTAATATATTAGGATGTAAGCTATGGCTTGTCATATTCACTAGTCAAAAGGCAATCTGCCCTTTGACTTTACATTGACTTTTGTTGTTGTCTAGATCATGTATCCAGCTGGCCTTCAAAGTAAAGCCGGCCGTAGGATGTAGTAAAAAGTATCTCTGGTCCTTTGTATCTTTAGTCAATGCTTTGTAAACCCTTAAGGAACTAAATAGCAATATACAACATTCTTGAAAACCAAATACTTGTGTTGTGTGTTCTTGTTATGTCTCTTGTTTACTTGTGTTTCTTAGTCTTTATTGCAACTGGTTTCTAGTTCCCTATTTGATCTGTTAAGTGTTATGCATACTCTCCTTATTGTGTTGTTGTGTTTTAAATGACCACCCTTAAACAGTCCTGCAACCATTTTGTGAGTTGTTAGGTTAGAATATGAGATGATGTTGTGGTTCTATGTTTTCCCTTTCAGTCATATTAAGGGCAGAACTCATCTGATTTCTAGAGTTACCTGATGAACCTTGCATGTTCATCTTCATCTGGTATCCATTGAGAATACCATACAACTCAGTCAAAGTGAGAGTCTTAAGGTTCTTAGTTCTCTAGATAACAACGCAATAATATGTCCATTGCCTAGGAACAGAGGACATGAACTTCCTTACAATGTCCATGTTTTCAAGAGTAACTCCAACATCCATTAGAGTATCCATTATCTTAACATGCCTAAAGTATTGTTGAGTTATAGATACATAATGTTCCTAGTTTATGAGCTAAAATGTAAAAGTGTTTCATATCTTACACATATGTAATGTAATGGTTGAATGTAATATAATATATGATTGATTTTATTAATGTTTAATTATTTCATATTATTATTGTGTATGAACTTATTATATAGGCGTGAGGTTGTTGGGCATAGTTCTTATCAATAATGATTAAGTAATGTGTTCAACCTAGTTAGGTGATTATTCATTGTAATGGACCATACTTATGGACCATACGCATGAATACATCATGCTTATGGACCAATCGTACGACTGAACCAGGAGACTGGATCAGTCGTACGATTGACATAAGATTGACTCAGACGTATGACTGAACCTTCACTCGTGCGTATGACTCTGTCGCATGATTACTGAACCAGGTTAATGGTTAGTCATATGAATGGAAACTAAAAACCTATAAATACCACTTAAATCGTAGAAAAACAAGACTTTTGATAGCACTTGAGAAACCTAGAGAGAGCTTACATATATTCACAAACCCTAGCCATCCAGAACGTCCAAGTTAGCCAATCTAACTTCAAAGTCCGCTCTTAATTGATTCCTACTCGTTCTTAACATTTAGTTCAATCTTATATCGATCGGGTTAACGTTCTCACTAATTGGATCGCCAATCAAATAGGATTTTGAACTATTTGATCCGGTTTAAATGCAGAATCAGTTAGTATTCCATACAATCACGGTCCTGGCAAGTGGTATCAGAGCTTTGGCTCTTGATTTTGCTTTTGATTCGATTAGTTTTGGTGTTAAACTCAACGTCTACATTCAAAAGAGTCATCTTTTTTAGTCAAAAGGTGTTTTCGATGATTTCAGGCGTAAAAGTTTATGTTTTTCATCATACTACAGATTAGGGATTCTAGGGAAATCGTGTTTTGGTGTTTAAGTGTCAAAATCTTTGATTTTGCAAAACCAGCAGCCTTTAGTCCCACGACTAGCTCATCCGTACGACTGAACAACTCCATTCATTTGGCTCCAATCGTCTTGCTTATTCGCACGACTGAATCCAATCACATGATTGAATTCATTCGCATCATTCATTCGCACGAGTGACTCACTCGTATAGCTCATTCGCACGAGTAAGCCATACTCATAGCCCATTCACATGAGTGAACCTATCCTATTCTAGAAGTATCAGTTTATAGCAAAGGAAGACCAATTTGTTGCGTATATTGTCAGGACAGACTCACACATCCAGAATCTACTGCTTCTGGAGAATGAGATTGGAAATCATAACAAACCGCCTAAGCTGATAACGTTAGATGATTATCCACAGTGGAAACAATGGTTTGAAATTTACTTAAATGAAGTTGATCCCAATCTTTAGACATCCATTGAGACTGATACCAGTTAGTGCTAATGGAGTAAAGCTAACATTAGGAGGGATGAGTGAAACACAAAAGATACTCTTCAATGCGGAGAAAAAAGTTTCTGCCCTGTTGAATTAGTCAATACCGAAAGACATCTTTCATAGTTTTCTGAGAATAAGCTGGCCAAAAAGCTATGGGAGGCGTTAGAGAAGAGATATAAGGGAAATGCAATGTTAAAGGCACTGAAGGCTAAGGCTCTCAGGAAGGAGTTTGATAATTTCTCTTCGATAGGGAATGAGAGCTTAGATGATATTATTTACAGATTCTATCATCTGATGAGTGAGCTGCACACTCATGGTGTAACCACATCAATGGAAGATAAAGTTTGAAGCTTTGCTGATGTGTTATCAGAGAAATGGGATTCATTTGTGTCTAATCTGAGATAGAACGACGTTCTTGCAACGTTAGACATAAATGACTTCATCTTGAAGTTAAGGGAGGAGGAATTGAGAATGAAATACAAGTCGAAGAAAGGATCCTATATACAGAATCCTTCACTCTACAACTCAGTTCCGTCTCTAGCTGTTTAAGGAGCACCATTACAAACAACATTCGTATCTAGTTCATCTGCTCCTTCCCAAACCACTACTTCAAGACCAAAAAGATCAGGGTCATCAGGGACGCAATACATAGTGTCTAAAGCCAATACTATAATGTTAAAGACCAAGAATCTTGGTAACATCACAGTGGAAGTTGCAAAGGAGCATATGGATCTTCTAGCAGCTGTTGTCCAATCCTATGATGGTTTAGTTGTCGGGAAGATTAGAAATTTTCATATTGCAGATGAAGATTACAAGCAAGTTGATGAGAATGAGCTAGAGAGAGTGGACATCATGTGGGCCATGGCGAGTGCTGTCAGAAGAGCTAAAACGTTTGTCAAGAAGACTGGGCAGAATCTAGTAGCCACTAAAGATACAACCTTTGGTTTTGACAAGACCAAAGTAACTTTATTCAACTGTCCTGAAAAGGGGCTTTTAAACGTGAATGTGTAAAGCCCAAGAAAACTATAAATGGAAACCCATTTCCCATTTTTAACCATCAAGACAAGGATGTGATTGGAACTGCTTCTTCAAACAAAGAGACAAAGGCTCTAACTGCTCAAGATGATGAAGGACAAGACTGGTCCTTCAGATATGTTTCTCCTAGAGAGTCAAATATTGCCTTTGTCGAAGCATTAGATGATGGTTCTACTAGTGAAGGTGAGATTGCAGCTGAGCATGCGATGTCAGATACCGAAGAAGCTGTGAATGTGGTCAATCACTTAGTTGAGGAAGAGCTAAGAGCAACAAGTTCAGAATCTCCAGCCTCAAAAGAGTATAACTCTACTTTAGTGGCTGATTCAACCGATTCCTCACAGGTAAGTTCTAAAGACCAACTGTTTGAAGAACATGCATGTAATGAATATGACAAATTTAGAGAAAGCATTGATTTGAAATTTGCTAGGCTATTAGAACACAATGATAACGTAGTAAATGATTTATAACTCTACACTCAAGTTAATCATATATTAAAACAAAATGAGGGTAGTTTTAAAGAATAGATAGAACTTTTGGGGAAACAACTAAGGGAAACCGAGGTTGTTGCCTTAAATCAATCTAATGATATAAAGATTTATTTAAATTCTTTAGAAGAAACCAAAAAAGGAAAAGGTAGTTTTGGAAGTCGAAGTAGTTCCTCCATCACATGAGATCCTTTTGAATAATAAATGTAGGCCTATCAATAACAACCCAGTAAAGGATCATGTGGTGTCCATTCCTCTGGTTAGTGATCCCAATTCTACAAGTAAACTTGTGAACAATATTGTTAAACAGAAGGAGTCTACTTTGAAATCAAAAGAAAAAATGCATGTTGATAATTTGGATGATGATATTAAAAGGGTTAATGTAAGGTTAGGTTCACAAACGTCGATTTTTAACCCAAAATTACTAAACCAGTTAACCAAAAACGTGTTAATCATCAAAGTCCAACCAAAGTAAAAGTCAAAGATGTTCAAAACGTTAAAAAATTAATTTTCTTAATAAAGCTGAAACATCTAAAACAGAAGTGATAAAACCAAACAAGACTCATCTCACACCTTTAATAAACTCAACACCACATAAAAGTTTTTCTCAATCTGTAGAAGTCAGATCTTGCTACGGTTATATCTCCTCTAATTGTACTTATTATCAGACGCCCAGAAATAAAATTTAACTTTATGATGCACAACTAAGTTTTTCTAAAATGAGATCTAATACTCCACCTGAGAGTATTAATGAACCTAAAGTTCAAACTATAAGTCAGTCGTCTGTTTATCACAAACAGGCTTTACATAAAACTGGCTAATGGAAAGAAAAATCAAGTTTAGTGTCTAATAGTAAGGAGAATAAGAAGAAAGATATGCCCTCATCCTCTAAAGGATAATGGGCTGAGTTTATGATGTGGGATTCCTCTGGGTCACCCAAGCCAATTAAGGCTTGGGTCCTAAATCTGAACTACAGGGTGTCCGTTACAGCGCTATCACTAATGCATGGATTATTGATAGTGGGAGTCCAGGCACATGACAGGGAATTCGTCCCTTCTTTTCAACATCAAACAAATAAAATAGGGACATATTTCATTTGCTGGAAACAAAGGAGGTTACATCACAGCTCAAGGCGAAGTGGGAAACGAGAAAGTAAAGTTCGACAAGATCAACTATGTTCAACAACTACATAACAACTTACTTTCATGTAACACCCGCAATTTTGATTAGACAAAGGGAAATAATAAGAAGAAAAGAAAAGAAAGAGAAAGTAGAAGGGGGTTTTGTGTAAAAGTACAAAGAAAAGAGAAATATCTGATATACATGGGGATGGCTGCCCACTCTTTTCTCACAACCCCAAATCAGCGAAAGTTTTAGAGAGAGAAAGAGCAACCACGAGAGCTGAAGAACGAACAAGAAGAAGAAGAAGAACACTGATTTGAGGTACGAGGTCGCACGACGACGGGTTTTGAAGAGGCCTTACTCAGCAACACAAGGTGAGTTCTAAGACCCCTTCTTTTACGCATTTTTGAACGATTTTGGGGCTGGAACACATAGTGAAACTGTTTTCGAGCC
>BJCO01362956.1:0-23254 GCA_018326465.1 Flaveria floridana
TGTATTTATGAGTATATCAAGAGTTCTATGTTCATTGATTGCTTGATTCCGCCTTTCAATCATTGACTCAATCTTCATATTCGATCCTTGTTGATTCATATCAACAGAGAATAACATTCTGAAAAACAACCAGTCGTTTAGATTAGAGAATTTGCAGATGAAGAAGATAGTGAAAGAGGGGGAACCGTTAAGTGTATATATATGAAATAGATTTGAGACAAAGTTAATGAAAAAGATAAAGTTTGAAATCCGAATGTCGGTCCCACCTCTGAAAAAGGTGCCCAAAAAGGTAGGTTTCTTTGAAGTTGAAAATCTTCCGAAGGTATTATGTCTTTGGAAGTTTTATTAAAAACTTCCGAAGCCAGTTTTGACTTCAGAAGATAATCCTTAACTCTATGAAAATTTTCTTCTGAAGAAAATCCTTAGAGTATTTTCTCTACTGAGAGATATTTGGTTTCGGAAGAGATTTAAGACTTAGAAAATTTATTCATAAGGGAATAAATCTTTCGAGATTTAATTGCTTTCGGAAGAAAATAGTCCTTCAAATACATATAAGTACTTAAAAGCATATTTTTTCTTAAAAAGATATATCAAATTTTCTTTGAAAGTAAATTTCTTATAAGTAGTTATCTCATTGGAAGACTTAATATTTTTTCCAAAGACAATATTTATGTCTTCTGAAAGAAAATATGTTTTAGAATTTCCCAAATTCTAAGGAATATAATTTGAAGAAGATGCCTTCCAAAGTAACTTAGGACATACATGTTTTAGAAATAGTCTTGAATTAAGATTCAAGGAAATCTACTCAAAGTTAATCATCCCAATAACTGATACAAGATATTTAAATCTCTGTTCATCAAAACCCTTTGTGAACAGATCAGTATATTGTTCATTTATGTTAAATTTGACTAGTTTTATTAGTCCATTTTCAAAATTATCTCTAATTAGATGATACCTGATGTTGATATGTTTTGTCCTTGAGTGCCGCACAAAATTCTCTGTAATAGAGATAGCATTGATGTTGTCTATGTGGGTTGGAGTCTCCTTGAAGTTGAATCCATAGTCCAATATCTGACTCTGAATCCAAAGCACTTGAGCACAGCAGCTAGCAGCAGCAATGTATTCAGCTTCAGCTGTTGATACAGACACACTGGCTTGTTTCTTGCATTACCATGAGACTATCCTTCCACCAAGAAATTGATATCCCATAGATATAGACTTTGTAGTAATGTTGCAGCCACCATAGTCACTATCTATATAAGTATATAGATTGAAGTCAAAATTCTTTGGATACTAAAGGCCTAAGTTAGGATCACCTTTGAGATATCTAAGAATCCTTTTGACAGCAAGCAGGTGTGACATCTTGGGGTTGGCTTGATATCTTGCACAAATGCATGTAGTAAACATGATATCGGGCCTGCTGGCTGTGAGATGCATAAGAGATCCAATCATAGCCCTATAAGGGTGTTCATTTACACACTCCCACTCAAGATCAGGTCCAAGAGAGTGTTTTCTGGATATGGGTTTCTTTGCAAGCTTACATTCAGTTATGTTGAATCTTGTAAGTATGTCTTGTACATACTTTGACCGACTTATGAAGATGCCATTGTTAACTTGATTCACTTGAATTCCAAGAAAGAAATTAAGTTCCCCTATAGCACTCATTTCAAATCTATTCTTCATCAGCTTCTCAAAGTCTTTGCAGAGCTTTGGATTAGTTGACCGAAAGATAATGTTATCTATATACACTTGAACCAGCATTAAGTCATTTCCTGTTCCTTTGATGAAGAGAGTCCCATCTATAGTACCCCTCTTGTACCCATGCTGATAGAGATACTGAGATAGTGTCTCATACCACTTCCTTGGAGCTTGGTGCAGCCCATAGAGAGCTTTATCAAGCTTGCAGACATAATAAAGATGATCTGGGTTTGCAAAGCCAGGTGGTTGTTTGACATACACCTCTTCATCAATCACTACATATAAGAAAGCTCACTAGATATCAAGTTGGTATACCTTGAAATCCTTGGATGCTGCAAAAGCCAGGATTATCCTAACAGCTTCATGTCTTGCCATAGGAGCAAAGACATCTATGTAGTCAATTCCTTCTTCTTGTGTGTACCCTTGAATAACTAGTCTTACCTTGTTTTTGATGACAAGTCCTCTATCATCCATCTTGTTCCTAAAAACCCACTTGGTTCCTATGGTAGGCTTCCCTTGAGGAAGAGGACATAGGTTCCAATACTTTTGTTTTTTGAATTGAAGCAGCTCCTCATGCATTGCTTCTACCCAACTTCCATCCTTCAAAGCCGCATCAACTTTCTTTGGCTCTATCTGGGACAAGAAAAAGGATTACAGACAAACATTTATGTCATAGGTTTGTCCTCTTGTTCTCATCCCTTTGTCAACATCTCTAATGATGTTTGTGGTGGGGTGTGATTTATGGATCCTGAGTGAGGTATCACAGCAAGTCGATTGGATAGATGTAAATTTATGATGTTTAAATCCAGCAGCGAGGTGTCACCCACCATATAAATACACTTATCAAGAGAAGCTTGATCCATTGAGTGTGTGACATCATTAATGTTGTCTTCCATGGAGTGGTTATCAGCCCTAAGAAATTCTTGATCACTGCCACCACCACCATTTCCTCCTACATTTAAAGCTACTTCATTTGAGTTTTGCGCCTCTAAGCTTGAATTTGTAGTTACCTCAGATGTATCAGCCGGATTTGTCATGGTTGCGCTGATAGGAACTGTAACTATAAGGTTAGTTAACCCTGAAGCTGAAGTGGTATTCTTACTTGGTCTTCTCATCTCAAATCTTGGGTCAGGATCTCCTGTTGATAAGGTATTGTAGACCTTGAAACATTCTCACAAGACTTGTTAAAACAATTATTAAATAAATCAAGATCAAATAGTCAATCAGGACCAGAATCTTTCAAACTGAGAGTGTGCTCATTGAAGATCACAATGGCTGATTCTTCAACTACTCTTGTTCTCAGATTGTATAATCTATAAGCCTTAGCTTGAAAAGAGTACCAACAAAGTGTCCACAATCTGATTTCTCAGCAAATTTGGCTACTTTATCTTTGGTATTCAAGATGGTACAAGGACATCCAAATGATTTAAGCAAACCAATAAAAGGTCTCCTTTTGTGCCATAGCTCATACGGAGTCTTACCAGGAGTCTTAACTATAAAAACTTTGTTTTGCACATAGCAAACAGTGTTAACTGCCTCTGCCCAGAGGGTAATAGGCAATTTAGAGTCATACAACATGGTTCTTCTAGCTTCAATATGTGTCATGTTTCTCTTTTCAGCAACACCATTTTGCTGAGGAGTCTTGGGAGCACTGTATTGTCTTGTAATATCTTTTTCATCACAAAATGTGTCAAGGATTTGGTTCCTGAATTTGGTTCCTTGATCACATCTTATGGTATTGACCTTATGATCACATTGGATCTCAATTTTCAGAATGAAGTTCTTCAAGATCTCAGGAGTCTCATCCTTAGTTCTAAGGAAGAAGACCAAAGTGAATCTTGTGAAGTAAGCTATGATCACCAAACAGTATGAGGTCCTTCCTAGACTCATTACATTGGTAGGGCCAAAGAGATCCATGTGTAGTAAGTGTAGGGAAGTAGTGATGGAGTTCTTTTCCTTTGGTTTGTGAGAAAACTTATGTTGCTTCCCCTTCAGGCATGCAACACATTGACCATCATTTGTAAACTCTTTCTTTGGCATTCCAGTTACCAAATCATTTTAAATCAATTTTTTCATGTTCTTAAAGTTTACATGGCACATTCTTTTATGCCAAAGGAAAGACTTGTCACTATTTTCTTTGGATAGAAGGAAAGAAACTTATCCTAAAGAAGATATGTCCTGCAAATCTATTTTGTACATGTTCCCTTTCCTAGGGGCTCTGAGCAGGATATGCTCTTGAGGAGTGACCATCCCAGGCTTGAGAACAATGCATTCATGCTCAGTGAAGGGAATGTAATGTCTCTAATCATATAATTAGGATACACTCAGTAAATTATAGCCAAGCTCCTTAACAAAGTTTACCTTTGTAATGATGAGCTTACCATTTATGACCATGCCCCTTCCAGTAATGTAACCTCCTACATCTCCTTCAAAAGAAACTGTCCCTTCATCTATTTTCTGAAAGTTTTAAAGGAAAGTTCCATTATCTATCATGTGCCTGGAATAACCGCTATCAATGATACATACATTCGTCTTGATCTTTAGTTGTTCCTGCATAACAAGGAGAAGGTTAGTTATATTTGGAAACCCAAGCCTCATTGGTCTTGGGCTTGTCAAAATGAATTGAAGACAATGCAACATTAACTGATCCTATGTTAAGACTTTGAGGATCATTTGTTGTTGTTGATGAAGAACTTCCAGTCACTTGGTCTTCCTTCATCTTCCACACCATCTTTGGAAGATTAGACTTGACCTTTAGTACTTCGGAAGTTTTGGCAACTTCGAAAGTTTTGGAGACTGGCCGTTTGAAGATCTTGCTTTCACTACAGCAAGCTTCAGTGCTTCGAAAGCATTCCTTTTTTCCGAGAACAATTTATCTTCCGAAGGAAAGTTTTCATTTGTCTTCATTTCCATTTTAGAGCTTCCTAAAGGAAGGGATTTTCCTTCCGAAGCTTTCTTGTTCTTTTTCTTCTCGGAAGTCTTCTTCTTGGTTATATGGACAGTACTTTTGGGATTGTAGATACAATCCTTGCTAAGAGGAGAAGTACTGCCACACATGATGCAATCAACTTGCTTTCTTATGAGAGACTTTTTATGAATAGGAGGCTGAGTTTGATCACTTTCCTTCTCCATCTTCATCTTCTTAGATGTTGCAGCAAGCTTCCTAGGGTGAGGCTTGCTCTTGGAGGTGGATGGTTCAGGCTATGTAGCAGTGGTACACAACTGATCAGCCTTCATTCCTTCACAGGGATGAGTTGGACATGAACTAGAAATCTTGGTACTAGAGTTTAGAGTTAAGTCCTCATTCTTCACCACTTCAAACTTTGCGGAAATAAACACTTGTTTCTGCTTGGAGTTGAAGATGGCCTTGATTTTTTGAGCCTTTTTTGATCTTCTTTTGGCTGCTCTGATCAAGTTTTTCCTCTTAGACTTTTTCTTCCCTGATTTCTTCCTCTCCTTAGGAGAATAGTGACCCTTGTTAGG
The DNA here is from genome assembly GCA_018326465.1 of Flaveria floridana. Lineage (NCBI taxonomy): Eukaryota > Viridiplantae > Streptophyta > Magnoliopsida > Asterales > Asteraceae > Flaveria > Flaveria floridana. The sequence continues at coordinate 5,182 of BJCO01362956.1, forward strand.
ATGATCTTCTTCACTCATCTCAGATCCATCCTTCATTATCTACTCTTCATCCTCTTCTTCAATGGGGTCTATGAAGGGAAGCACATCTTGACAAGTTCCATACCTAGGAGATTTTACAGATAGTATAGTGTGTAGTGGAGCTATCTTAATAAATCTCAGTCCCTGTTTGTTCTGATAACACATTTTTGCATGCAAGGATGAGGATATCATGTTCGTGAAGGTCTTTTCTTCAAGAACATATTTCTGTGCCCTTGCTTTGGTAATCACAAGCTTGTCTGACATTCAGTTAACTTATTGATGAGGTCTTTGATCTGAGTCCTGTAGTTTGTATGTTCATGCTTAAGAGTGGAAATGGTTTTCTCTAATCTTCTATTTTAAGTCTGTAATCATTTTCATCTCTTTTGAAATCAGCTTTTAAGATGTTTAAGGACTCAAGATTAGATCTCATCTCTAAGTTATAGGACCTATATTGTAAACTTTAGCAATGCATTCTAAGTACAAAGATGTTCCAATACCTTGGCTTCTTCATGATCAGCCATCAGTGCTTGGTTTGGAGATGCATCTTCAACCTGGAAACTCCAATTAAAGCCTCCTTCTTCAATAACAACTGCAACTTGTTGCTTGGACTTTTTAGTGTTTGGAGCTCCCTAAGTGTAGTTTGGCCTGGGTTGTGGTTGGCCACCATTTGTCCCTGGTTCCTTGCACTCCCTAGCAAAGTGTCCCATCTAGTTACAGTTGTAACACTTCACTTTGCTTTTTTCCAGCCCAAACTTTCCATTGGATATGTTGCTAGGAAACTTTTTCCCTGTCCTCTTGTAGAATTTCTTGGCTCTATGAGTAAGATGATCCATCTGGTGGACTATCTCCATGTACTCCAGGTCATCTAGATGGATACAATCCAAATCTTCAAGGGTGAAGAGAAGGTTTCTTGAGCTTTCATCAGTAGACACAAAGGCTTGTGATGAGCTTGTCTTTAGAATGGGCTTCCTTGGATGTAGCTCTCCTTTCGTTTCTCCAGAAAGGTAATGAAAGTATCCTTTTATGAGTTGTCAGGGTAGCAGATGAGATGATGCTGTGGTTCTCTGCAATCTCTTTCAACCACATGAAAGGTTGAACTCTACTGATTATTGGAGTTACAAGATGGATTTTACATATTCATCTCCATCTGGCAGCCAATGAGAATATCATACAACACAGTGAGAGTGAGTGTCTTGAGATTCTCAATCCTCTTGATGACCACACAATAGTGTGTCCATTTTCTAGGAAGAGAGGGCATAAACTTCCTCACAATGTCTCTATTCTCAAGAGTTACTCCAACATCCATTAGAATATCCACAATCTCAACATACCTGATGTATTGTTTAGTCATGGTTTCACATATCTTGAAGGTGAAATTCTTAAACTACTGCTTCAAGAGGTTCTTCTTGTTATTCTTTGCTTCAGTGGACCCCTCGTACATGAGCTTCAGTGCATCCCGTAGTTGTTTTGTAATCTTACACTTCTTGAAGCCTCTGTATATGGAGTTGGTAAGAGCAGTTTGGAGGGCGGTCATGGCTTTCTAATCTACATCTATTTTCTTCAAGTCTTATTTACAGTAGTCAGCCACTTCCTTAGTTATCATGCCACCTCCAGCAGCAGCTGAAGAGGTGCATGGTACATGAGGTCTAGAGACAACAGATCCCCACATCCTGCTTTCTTGACACTTGATGAAGCCATCCATCCTATGGAACCAAATATCAAAATCATTAGGAGTGATTAGTGGAGACTTTCTCATGGTATCGGTTTCCATATCAGCCTTTGTGATAGCTGCCATTTGAGAAGTTAAGTGAATTTTGAAACTGGGAGGATTTAAGATCTTGAGATCGTAAAATCAAGAGTCTGACAAGCTTTGATACCAATTGCAGGACTAGTTAAGGGTGGTCAATACAATCAGACTCACAATGAGTAGAGAGTTAGAACACTTAATACATTAAATAATGAATCGGTGTCACACCCTAACCTTAACGGCGGAAATGTTGAGATGTGAGGGTTAATATTGTTCAAAGCCACACAACGCCACCTTAAAGTGTAAATATTATTAATTATAAAGTTTTAAATTGTAAATTACAACCATAAATTTAAGCAAACAACCATAACATAAGGTAAATAATAAGTGCAAGATCATAAAATAAATATGAAATGAATTCTTTATTTTATTCTAGGTACAATGTTAGATGAACTCAATTATTCAAGAATCAACAATTAAGCTTGAGCACCTCCTAAAACATGTTAAACATAAAGTCAGCATATGTATGTTGGTGATTTCCTATGAGATAGTACATACATATATAAAACCTTTTAAAAGGATACATAGCATGATGATACAATCAAATCTTGACAAGTGTCACATGATGAACAAGAATACATCATCAGGAGCCGGCAATAACCTTGGCTGTAGCACCAACTAGGCTAGTCAAGCCTATAGATCTATGATGTTGCCAGGCTAGCAATAGTTAATGATTGTTTTTACAAGATAACTATCATATAATGTTTACCAATATTTCAAATAACCATGATAAATTAATAAGATGAATTGAATGTGCTTTACAAGTATTTAAAATATTTACAAGTAATATTTTTTTCTTTTTTGAAACACGATGGATATAATAAAAATAATGCATAATTGTTGAAATATAGTTATATGACATAGTTTAAATACATAACCCATAAGGATCGATAAGATAATATTTAAATGTTAGAATATGAAACATAATTAAGATTTAATAATCAGTTATTTAAATTTCAATTTTTAAGTAAGTGTGAAATAATATATGTTTTGGTGTAGATTAAATAAATAAAAAATATAAAATTAAAATACAAAACATTTAACTCTTTCAAATAAACAAGATAGGAGTATTATTTCTTTTATAACTTTTTTTATTATAAATGATTTTTGTAATATTTTAATTGAAACAAATGTGCAGGATCAACACAAGTCACTTAACACAATGGTTCTCTCTTAAACTCACTAAGTTACACTCAAACGATGAAACAGAATCTTCTAAGAGTTGATAATAATATACAAAGTAAACAAGACAAAAAGAATAGGTTTTCAAGATACTTGTATATATTAATTCTCAACTCAAAGTTTACAAGACTCTTACAAGCATGCTCCTATGATTACAATGAGAACTACATATACTACTATCTACAGCCGGCTATACAAAAGATAACCAGCTAAAAACTTACTTACTAAACAAATTCTACATTGTTAGTAGTAAGATATCTAGAATAAAATACTATCCTAAATAAGGTAGTCATGACATGTCCATGACTTACGTTTTTGTTTACCAACTAAAGTTAGTAACTGTACTAACTGATAAGGAATGAACGGTGGACTAAAGTATGGTCAACCATATAGTTGTGGGAAAATGCCATGCAGTATATTAGAGGTTGCAGTGGCTTGTCAGAGAGACCATGCTAATATCCACTGGTTCATAGTAGGTTCTTCCGAAGGTCAATTGGCTTCGAAAGAACAAGTTCTTACGAAGCCACTTATACTTCATCAGTATCTACTTCTTCTGAGACTTGTGCTGGACTTAAAGACTTTATGCTTCAGAAGTCATTGTCTTAAAATCTTCTTAAGTGCTGATACTTCGGAAGAGAGATGACTATGTCTTCGAAAGACATGATTCCTCTTCGGAAGTTCTTCTATCTTTGATCTTCGGAAGTGCATCTTTTATCATTAGAAGTTCTTCACAATTGTACCAAAATTATTCCAAGTTTGATTTTGATTGCATCAGCCTCCAACAAACTCCCCCTAGGCTGATGCTACCAAAACCTCACTGTCTTCTACTTCTCAAAACTCTCAGCACCAAGGAGAGCAAATATTTGTTTGTCTCCTTGTTCTTTCCAGAAGTAATACTGAGAAGTTGGTATAGATCCTTTGTTGATAACAGTTCTATTCTATTACCTTGGATCATATGTACCCTCTGTTGTGGCCCTCGGAAGAGAGATAGTGGATGGGAATTATAGTCATACTCCCATCTGACTATTGGTTCCAAGACAGGGCCTTCAATCATTTGCAGGAAAGTCTTTCCTTTGATTTTCCATTCCACTTCAACCTTCTCTCTTAGCTTCAACTATTCTTCAATCCATGCTCTTACAGTTAACTCAGTAAGGTGAAGGCTGTTTAGATGATTTCGAGTGTGAGCAGCAATTTGAGAGTTGGAGGGGTTGAAGAATGGCTTCTCTGCTAACTCAGCGATATCAAATCTGCTTGAGTGGAGCAGAGATGGAGTATTAAGTCTGTTGACTTTGCCATTCTCTCTTTCCATAACGAAGTTGTGAGAAGAGTTCTCAAATCTCCAACTTTCTTCCTTGGAATGAGGGGTTGATTTGGAAGCTAGTTTCCCTTCCTAGTGTCCAACAGAATTACCAGTCTTCTTCTTAGCATCCTTTCCTCTTTATTAAGTGAATCAGAGTTGGCTGCCAAGAGCTGAAGTGCCTTGTTTAGAGTTACCCTAGGCAGATCAAGAAATCTCTCTCTTATGAGGGAACTGGAGGATCTATCAACAAATGTTAACTTGATGGATTCTTCTTCATAAGAAATTTCACTCAGAGTAGTACAAGTGATGAGCTCTTTGTTCATTTGCTTGAATTCCTCCAAGGTCAATGGTTTACTTGACTTAAAGGATGGCTTGGATGATGAGTGGATGGTTAATTGTTGGGTAGAAGAGGGTTGAGTTCTGGGAAGTGTTTTAAGTTTTAGGAGGGTAGTGGAGGTGGTTGTTGTGAAGCAATAAGTGATGAGGGTATGGTTGATGGTATAGGTTCAGGAGTGTAGGGTTTAGTGATAGGTTCAGTTTTTATTGGGCAAGGAAAGGGTGTTGGATTAGGTTTAGTTTGGGGTTGAGTTTGAGGTGTAGGTTTGGGTGTTATCCTCTAAGAACTTGAGTAAACCTCCTTCCTTCTTCCTGAGCGAATGTCATCTTTGATGTCACTGATATGTCGCTGCAGGGTCTTATCAGACATGGGGCCAACTTGTCTGCCAGAGAAGCCATGGGCTTTAAGATATGCTTTCATCCATGCTCTGTCTCCCATCTTCTTGGCCGTGACAAGTTGGGCTTCTTCTTCCTTCTTCTTCTTAGCTCTGAGCTATTCCCTAGCAACCTTTCTCCTCTCATTCTCCATTTGATCTTGTTCCTTCTTGAAAAGCCACAAATCATCTCATTATCATGCAGAGCTAGTTCTTCAAAGGAGTAGCCCCTAGACGTTAAAAAGGCTATCCTTTCTTCTCTTAGCTACTGCTTAGCTTCCTCTTTCTTCCTTTTCCCCTCCTCTTCTAAGGCCAACCTTGCTGCTTCATCTTGTTCTTTTTATAGCAGGGTTACCTTTTCTAACTCTACCAGCTCCTCAAGTGTTAAGAGAAGCACATCTTTATTTGCTACTCCTAGATTGACAAGATTGTTAATAATCTCCACTCTTTTCATGTTGTTGATAGTCTCCTGAGCTGCCACAACTGCTTTGCTACTTGCAGCTAGTAGCTTTCCAGTGGGAGTCTACCTTTCCTCTTAAGCTTCTCCATCCTTTCCTCCTCTAACAATTCTTCTGTAGTCATCTTTCTTTTACCTTTGATGTCTTTGGAAGCTTAGTCCTTTAAGGACTCTGTTGTAGAGGATTCAGGTTAGTGAGTGGTGATATGAGCTTGTGATGATGAAGGTGGTTGAGCAAGAGGAATTATGAGATAGTCTTCACTATTTATCTCAAAGGCTAGTTCAAGAATTGCCTCTGTGATAATTAGATCATCAGACAAAGAAGATACTCCTTCCACAGCTTGGACTTCAGCTTCGGAAGTTAGTGGGGGTTCTTTTATAGCTTGGTCTTCAGCTTCGGAAGTTAGAGGGATTACACTTCGTGTCCTAACTGATTCAGTTGCTGGGCCATCAGTCCTTATATACCCTTCGAAGTCAATCTCTGGTTCAGTGTGGACCATAGGTTGACCAATTCCTTCCTCAGTGGTAGGAGGTGCATTCAACCTTTAAAGCTCTTCTGCTCTAAAGTAAGCCATAACAACGTCTGGACTTGGTTGTTCAAGTGAAGAGCTCATTAAGAATGTAGTTAGGAATCTATGAAGATCCATAAGCATCTTTGGGTCCACTTAAAGTATGACTGGAGGTGGTTTCAAGGAAAATAGTTGGTTGTTGAGCATGGTACTTTAAAGAAAGGGTTGTGAGAGCCAAACTTTGCTCTGTATGAGTTTCACTCTAAACATTCTCCCCTTTTTTGGTAGCATCATCATGAGAGGTCGACGAGATGGAGGAACAAGTCAGAGAGACTTGAATTGGTACATGCCTGACAGATCTCTTACTCTGTGTCTCAACTAGTTGAGCCTTAAGATAGTCAATCTTAAATTGCTGAGTGACAGACCTATCTTCTAAAGTCTTAACCTTTGATTCAAGGTTGGAGACTATAAAAAGTAGGTCTTTAAGTATGAGTTGCATACTTCCTCATCTTCTTTAGAAAAACCATGGGGATATGAGATAACATACCTTGTATGTTCATCTTCACCACCAGTTGTGGTTTCTTGGCACCCTGGTTTTCTCTGAGTAGTGATGTCTCTTTCAGAGTCGTCAATAGGAAAAGCTGCCATGGATTCAGTCTCAGAGATGTTACCACTATCCTGAGAGGTCATTAAGACATTCTTAGTAGTGCCAGCTGAATCTACATGAGTCCCCTTCATATTTATGGGACTCACCTCAGTTGGGCTTTGATGATGGGGGCTAGAAGTAAGTGGTTTCTCTAGGATCAGTTGATCTTTGAATGGGTGTTGTAGATCAACATCATTACCTTGGAGGAACATGAAATCCTCATCAGTACCGATAAGTAGGTCGGTAAAGGATATGGGAGTTATACCTAATGACCCGGGATCTTGATCAAAATCTAGGGGCTTAGAGCCTATGATTTGGCTGTCCCTTATTGGTTGCTCAGGGGAGTGTTGGGACTCCACTTGAGGGCTTTTAGTTCTGGTTTAGGGCTCATGGGATTGATACTGAAGAGACTCAATACCCATATTGAGGTCAATGGTGAAGGATGGTTCGACCTCAGACTGAGTGGGAGCCCATTCATCCACTCTAGTCTTTTTAGTTTGAACAGGAGGTGCTTGTTCAGTCAGAGAAGATTGAACAAGGGTTCGCTTGGGACGTCTCTGGTATGTATGTTTAATGGGATGAGGAGGAAGAGTTGGCAGTGAAGTGGTTAGTGCTGGTGTGGGTTCATCACCTATGGGGTTTACAGGGATGTCACCAGGAGCCATTGGACAATCATACCTGGAAGAAATGCAATATGTCTTCTGGTGAAATTGGTGGACATCGTCTTTAGAACTTTGAAGATGGCCGGCCTCGTGGGAGGGATAGAAAGTGTAGCTGCATAGACAAGCTTCTCTTAATCCAGCTTGCAGTTAAGGATATGCTGAATGAACCTGGGATACATGTGAAATGTCTCTCTTTGAAAATTTCCCCAGAGGTTATTCAGCACAAACCTGGAGTAGTTGAACCGAAGGCCTCTTACCAACCCGTGAACTAGGCATCATAAGTCATAAGGAATTTGATCCCATCCCCCTGATTTGTTTGATAGACAATGAAGAACAATGTGAAGAAGGAACTTCCAGTTATAGGAGAAGTTAAATTTGTAGACCATTGATCTGCTCATATCACCACCATACCCCATTTGGGTATAGGTGTCTTCCAAATCAGATTTAGGGAATTTCGTAAGAGAACCTTCATCATGAAGCTCTAAGTGCTCCCTGATGGTCTGTTCAGATATGACTAACTCTTGGCCACAGATTCTTGACCTGATAACCCTAACTCCGTTTAGGGTGCCAATCTGGCCATTAGCCTAAAATTTGGCCATATGGATGGAGTATATAATGGGATTAAGAGTGAGGGTTATGTAGTAGGTGGACTGAAGCAAAAATTGGATGATTTCAGAGAAGTCCGCATCCTTTGATGAGTTAAGGATCGCGACTTGATTGTGCTGAGGGTTTAGAGCCATTGTTGATAGAGATAGGGAAGAGTAGTGGTAAGTTTGAGAGAGTGACAGTGAAGATGAAGAATAGTTAGGGCTTGCAAACGGGTAAAAAGATTAGTGAGAGAGGTCGGAAGTATTTAAATGTGGTAAAATGGCGGATGGATAAGGTGAAATGACAGTTTGGGGTATCATGTGAAATGGGCGGTAAGGATAAGTCATTTAAATATTCCAACATCATTAAGAAAATCTTTACCTTTTACGGAGTGGGCCCAAAGATTTACATTACAAAGTAAAGTCTTTCTTCTGAGAGTATGAGTCTTCCGAGTGTAATTTCTTCTAAGTCCAAATTACTTCCGAAGGTAAGATAGTCTCACTTCTGAGGGTAAGAAGGTCTTCCGAATGAAAGTTTTTATCAATTCAGAAATGAATTTGATAGCACTTTGAATGTTCTTCTGAAGCTTAATACCTTTCCGAAGATATAAAAATTGCCTTCGGAAGATAAACAGGGATATCTTCCGAGGGAAAGTTTCTTTCCGGAAGAATTCATACTTAATAGATTTTGAAAGAAAGACCTTCTGTAACTGGGCTTAGATTGATTGACACAGATAGAACACATATTAAAAGGTTTTTCATATGAGACAAGTAGACAAGTTAGTCAATGTTTATCATCCCAATAGCTGTAATCAGACATTTAAATCTTTGTTCATCAAATACCTTTGTGTACAGATCAGCATATTGTTCATTTGAGTCAACTTTGACTAATTTGATCAGATTTTTCTCATGAATATCTATGATAAAATGATACCTGATGTCAATGTGCTTTGTCTTTGAGTGCTTGACCGGATTTTCTGTAATGGAGATGGCACTCTTATTGTCAATGTGAATAGGAGTCTCCATGAAATTGAAGCCATAATCCAACATCTGATTTTGAATCCATAGCAGCTGAGCACAGCAACTAGCAGCAACAATGATTCAGCCTTGGCAGTTGATGTTGATACACAAGATTGCTTCCTGCAGATTATCCTTCCACCAAGAAATTAACATCCTCTTGATGTTGATTTCTTGTTGATGTTGCAGCCACCATAGTCACTATCAGTGTAGCCATATAGGTTAAAGTCTTGATTCCTAGGATACCAGAGACCCGACTTGGGAGCTCCTTTGAGATATCTTAGGATTCTCTTGGCAGCTACTAGGTGAGACACTTTTGGAGCAGCCTAACATCTTGCATAAATGCAGGTTGCAAACATAATATCTGGTCTACTTGTTGTGAGGTACATCAAAGATCCAATAATTGCCCTATACTATTTTTGATCAGTATCCTCCCCCTCGAAGTCAGCACAAAGATTGTGATTTCTAGTTATAATTGTCTTTGTTGGCTTGCAATCCTTCATGTCAAATCTTTCTAAAATGTCATTTACATATTTAGATTGATTAATGAAGAACCCATATTTCATATGCTTCACCTGAATTCCAAGAAAAAGGTCCATTTTTCCCATGGAACTCATTTCAAAATTCTTCTTCATAATGCTTTCAAAGTCCTTACATATTTGGTTATTTGAAGAACCAAATATGATATCATTGACGTAGACTTGTAGAAGTAAAATGTCTTTACCAGTCTTCCTTATGAATAATATCTTGTCAATGGTACCTCTTGCGTAACCATTCTTCAGGAGAAATTGAGACAAAGTCTCATACCACAGCCTAGGTGCCTGGTGTAACCCATAAAGAGCTTTGTCCAATTTGCACACGTAGTTGGGATGTTATGGGTCTTCAAATCCTGAAGGTTGACACACATAGATTTTTCTATGTATATCCACAAAAAGAAATGCACACTTGACATAAAGCTGATAAACTGTAAAGTTCTTGGATGCTGCATAAGCAAGAAAGATCCTAACTGCCTCAAGTCTTGCAACAGGTGCCTTGTTCTTGAGCGCATCGTTGAACTACTAGTCTTGCCTTGTTCTTGATTAATCAAGCCTCTGTCATCCCTTTTGTTCCTGAAAACCCATTTTATGCCAATGGGTACTTGACCAGGTGGTAGTGGACATAAGTTCCAAACCTTTTGTCTTTTGAATTGAAGCAATTCCTCTTGCATTGATTCAATCCAACTACTATCCTTTGAAGCTTCTTCTACCTTTCTTGGTTCCATCTAGGAGAGGAAGCATGAGTACAAGCAAACATTTCCATTATGAGTTTGTCTTCTTGTTCTCACACCTTCAGAAACATCTCTGATGATACTTTCAACTGGGTGGGTGTTGTGAATCCTGAGTCTATGGATCATATCCATTTGCATGGACACATTTAGATTTGAAAAGTTTTGCTCAAGATTGTGAGCATTTGTACCACCTGGGGTTTCATATTCATTCAATGAGGACTGATTGAATGAAGAAGAAACTGCATCAGTACCCATTTGATTTTGAGTAGCCCTAACAGTTGCATGTTCTTCCTAGTTGCCACTTCCATCAGCTTGGTGTTATGCAATGTTTGAGTTATCACTTAATGAGTTTTGAGGCTCACTTTGTTGACAACTGGTTGAAGCTCCACTTGTTATTTTGATGGGAGATTGAGCTTCAGAGATTCTTGGAGAACTTGGAAGAGGTCTGGGTAACTCAAATAGTTGATTATCATCTGAGTCACTTTGAGTTTTTGTTCCAGCTGAAACATTCTCATAAGAAGGTTTAGAATAGTTTTGAAACAATTCTAAATTAAAGATATGATCAAGGCCATTCCCCTTAACACAAGGAGTATGCTCGTTAACAACGATATTGGATGATTCCTCAAAATGTTGATTCTTAATGTTGTATACTCTATAAGCTTTAGAGCTTGAAGAATATCCAACAAAGATAGCAGCATGCGACTTTTCAGCAAATATTGCTAAATTGTCCTTTGTGTTAAGTATGGTACACCTGTTGCCAAAGGACTTAAGAAAACCAATGAATGGTCGCCTCTTGTTCCATAGCTCATAAGGGGTTTTTCCATGGGGCTTGACTATAAGAACTCTATTCTACACATAGCATGCAGTGCTGACTGCCTCTGCCCAGAATGTTAGAGGCAGCTTTGAATCAGCCAACATAGTTCTAGCAGCCTCAATAATTGTCCTATTTCTCCTCTCAGCAACACCATTTTGTTGAGGAGTTCTTGAGGCACTGTATTGTCTGTCAATCCCTTTTGAGTTATAGAATGAGTCAAGAACTTTGTTCTTAAAATCAGTCCCTTGATCACTTTTGATTATTTTAACGTTATGATCTATTTGATTTTCTATTTTAAGAATAAAATATTTTAAAGTTTCAGCTATTTCATCTTTAGTTCTTAAAAAGAATATCCATGTATATCTAGTAAAATCATCAACAATCACAAGGCAGTATGATTTCCTTCAAATGCTCATTATACTTGTGGGACCAAAGAGATCCATGTACAATAAGTGTAATGGAGTGGTGATAGAGTTAACTTCTTTGGATTTATGAGGAACTCTGTGTTGCTTTCCCTTTAAACAAGCAACACAGTTGTCCTTGCAGAGAAATTTCTTCTTAGGCACACCATGTACCAAGTTATTTTTAACCAAATTATTCATGGTTTTAAAATTAAGATGACACATTCTTTTATGCCATAGAGTTGACTCATCACCATTAGCTTTGGAAAGAAAGCATGATACTTCACCCAATAGGGAAGCATTTTTCATATCAAGATTGTATATATCCCCTCTCCTGGGAGATCTAAGAAGCACCAATTCCTGAGGAATCGTCATCCCGGGTTTGGGGATAATGCACTCATGTTTTATGAAAAGCATGTGGTGCTTTTCATCATAGAATTGAGAAACACTTAAAAGATTGTGTTCAAGCTGTTTGATAAAGTTTACTTTGTCAATTTTTAACTTACCATTGGATACACTACCTCTGCCAGAAATGTATCCTCCGGTTTCACCTCCAAACTAAACAGGTCCTCTATCAAAATGTTGAAATTATTTAAGAAGAGATATGTTCCCTGTCATGTGCCTGGAGCATCCACTGTCCACAATCCTTACATTTCCATTTTTGTCATGTGGATGTCCCTGCACATAAGGTGAGAAGGTTAGTTGCTATTGGAAATCCAAGCCTTGTTGGTCTTGGGTTCTTCCAATATGGATAGCATAATTGAACCAAAATGTAGACATGGCGGTTCAATTGTGGTTTGGGAAGAAGAGGTTTGGGCTGCAATATCTTCTCTGATCTTCCATTCCATCCTTTGGTTGATCAGTGAAGATGAGCTTAATGAAGCTTGAGCAGCATAGCTTTCTTCCGATGCTTCTTTTTTCTCAGAAGAAGCTTTCACAACCTTTTCTTCCAAAGCAGTCCTCTTTTTGGAAGATTTCAAAGGAATTCTCTTGTTCTTTGGAATTTTCTTTGACTTATCTTCCGAAGCTATTTTCCTTTCGGAAGAGTGAGTTTCTTCCGAAAGCAATTTGGCTTTGGAAGTAAGTTTTCCTTTTCTTGACCTTTGAACCATGTGATAAGGTCCAAATGTGAAACCTTCCTTGACTCATTCCTTCTTAACATTTTTGTATAATGTGTGCTTGCAGGGTTGTAGTAACAATCCTTAGCCATGTGGTTGTGCAGACCACACATTATGCATTCAATGTTACTCTTCATGAGCTGTGATGACTGTTGTTTCTTGCACTACTCAACAGTCTTCCCCTTTAGTTTCTGATCCTTTAGCTGGATAGGAGTGCTGGTACCACATTCCTTTCCTGGATCAGATCTTCTAACCACCTGGAATCCAGCTGAGATAAACACGTCATTTTGCTTTTGGTCTATCTTCAGCTTTCTTGGCAGTTTTCCTGGCTACCTTGGCTTTGTTTCTTTTGGATTTTATGGTCAGGGGTTGTTCATTACAGGTGCGAATGGATTTATCTACCTGATCCTTCTCTATAATGGTCTCCATACTTGCATCATTCTTCTTCTCATAAGATAGGGGTTCAGCAGATGGAACCTCTTGCTCTTCAGTACCACATCTTGGTTGTCTGATAGAATCATAAGAATATGATGGAGCAATTTCATTGGTTCCCAACCCACCTTTGTGTTGATAACATAATTTTGAGTGGGAGGATGATGCAAGAATGGTTTGGAAGTTATGCTCTTCAATAGCATACTTCTTTGCTTTAGCCTTAACTATGACTAGATGGGCTTGAGCCTCAGTTAAGTTGGAAATTAAATCTTTGATTTGAGTTCTATAATTGGATCGTTCATGTTTTAAAGAGGACATAGTTCTTTCTAACTCTTCGATTTTCATTTTATAGTCAGATTCTGCCCTTTTAAAATCAGATTTTAAGATGTTTAAGGACTCAATGTCAGATTTGATTTCCATGTTATAGTCCTGATACAGTTTGACTTTAGAAATATAAGCTGGAGTGCAAAGATATACATATACCTTGCTGTCATTAGTTCCAGCCATAAGTGCTTGAGCAGGAGTCACTTCTTGCACCATGAAGCTCCAGTCAACTTCTTGAGCAACAATAGCAGTTTGTTATTCAGTTGAAGCGGCTTTATGTGTGGTAGAATGTGTGGAGGCTTGAGTGGGTCCTGGGTTGGATTTAGAACTTTGCGTTCCCTGGAAAAATGACCAAGTTGATTACAGTAATAGCACTTGGCCTTGCTTTTGTCAAACCTGAATTTGCTATTGGTTGGGTTTTGAGGGAACTGCCTTCCAGTTCTTTTAAAGAACTTCTTTATTCTATAAGTCAGCAGAGCCATTTGTTGAACGATGTCCATGTATTCAACATCGTCTAGGCCGAAGCATTCTAGATCATCAAAGTAGAACTGAAAGTCACTAGAATGATCATTTCCTAAAACAATGGCACAATTGTCCGGTAAGGGACTTGATTGAGCCTATTGAGACCTTGGTGTCTCAGGAAAAGTAATGTATGGCGCAGAAGAACATGGTTGTTGCTGGGAGTAAGTCAGGTACTGTTAGGACAAGGGGTTTCTTGATCCTTCAGCAACAACTAGAGCATTGCTAGTGGAAGAACTAGAGATTTTGTTTATCTGATGGCTTTTCTGAGTCTCCATCTCTACACAGTATCCATCAAGAATGCCGAATAGTTCAGTCATTGTGAGAGTGTTCGAATTCTCTATTCTCTTGATAGAGACATAGTAGAAAGTCCACTCTTCAGAAAGTGCACTCATGAACTTCCTTGATAGATCTCTTTTCTCAAGATATGCTCTAACTGACTGAAGTGATCAGATAAGATCCATGTACCTAAAATATTACTGGCTAAGAGTCTCTCCAGTAATATAGGTGAAGTTTTCAAACTGCTGCTTCATGGAATCTTTCTTAGAGTCATTAGAACCAGAGTACATCTGAGTCAAAGCATCAAAGAGTTCCAAGTCCGTCTTGCAATGCTCAAAGCCTACCATGATGGAGTTTGGTATGGCTGTAAGCAGTACAGTCATGGCTTTACTATCGATGTCCATCTTCTTATGGTCTTTATCTGAGTAATCTTCGACGGCCTTTTCTATCATGGCACCTTTACCATCTGGTGATGCCACCATTGGCTCGTAAGGACCATTAGTGATAGATCTCCACATTTGGCTATCTTGATACTTAATGAAACCTTCAATGCGCATACGCCACGATCTGAAGTTTTTAGGGGTGTTGATAGGAGCTTTAGTCATCGTTCCCATTTCAAATTCTGGTGATTTCTGGCTCATGGCCATTTTTGAGTGCAGTGAGTGTATGAGTGAAAAGTCAAGATGATTTAGGAGGGTAAGATCTCACAATCAAGAGCCTGGATGCTCTGATACCAATTACAGATCGATACAAGTCACTTAACACAATGGTTCTCTCTTAAACTCACTAACTTACACTCAAACGATAAAGTAGAATCTTCTAAGAGTTGATAATAATATACTAAGTAAACAAGACACAAGAAAAGGTTTTCAAGATACTTGTATATATTAATTCTCAACTCAAAGTTTACAAGACTCTTACAAGCATGCTCCTATGAGCTTACAATGAGAACTATATATACTACTATCTACAGCCAGCTATACAAAAGATAACCAGATGGAAACTGACTTAGTAAACAAATGCTACATTGTTAGTAGTAAGGTATCTAGAATAAAATACTATCCTAGATAAGGTAGTCATGACATTTCCATGACTTACCTTTTTGTTTACCAACTAAATTTAGTAACTATACTAACTGATAAGAAATGAACAGTGGACTAAAGTATGGTCAACCACCTGGTCGTGGGAAAAAGCCATGCAGTATATCAGAGGTTGCAGCAGCTTGTCAGAGAGACCATGCCAATATCCACTGGTTCATAGTAGGTTCTTCTGAAGGTTAATTGGCTTCGGAAGAATAAGTTCTTCCGAAGCCACTTATACTTCGGAAGTATCTACTTCTTTCGAGACTTGCACTGGTTTTCAAGATTTATGCTTCGGAAATCATTGTCTTAAAATCTGCTTAAGTGCTCATACTTCGGAAGAGAGATGACTATGTCTTCGAAGGACATGATTCCTCTTAGGAAGTTCTTCCATATTTGATCTTTGGAAGTGCAGCTTTTGTCTTTGAAAGTTCTTCACAGTTGTACCAAAATTATTCCAATTATGGTTTTGATTGCATCAGCCTTATATATTCCAATAAATGATATATATTTTTTAACCAGTTATATTTTTTTTCATATTTCTCAGGTATTTATGAACCTGAAAAAATTGATTTGAGAATATATGCAGGTGGCTGGATTCGAACCCGGCACCTCCTGTGTATGGGTGATATGATTTACCGGTAGGCTAGGTAGACTGGCCTGTCATAAACCCATTTTAAATTTATAAAAACTTATATAATAAAAAAACACCCAATTTCACCATGAACCCTAAAATAAAAATTGAACCAATTGATCATCAATCCTTTATGTTAATGAAATTAATCATAGGGCTTTGATTCCCTATGATTAACCGAGTGTGTGTGTTTGAATTACCCAATTTGGCTAAGGATTTGAGATGATCGAGTTCGAGAATAACTACGGTTGTTTGTTGCTTTGAAATCATTGCTAGCTTGCGAATTTGATGAAATTGAGAGTGCTAACTGTTAAAAGAGAATAGTTAGAGCATTTGTCCTCTAATTTATAGTTTTCATTTGATCGGTTATGTGTCCAACAACTTCAAGTTTTATCTCGGTGTTACGAGTCAATTTTGATGTGCAAATTGTTTTTTCAAATGACATTAATCATGCCATGGATTTCGAAATGATTAAATGAACATTTTCAAGCTTTCAATCAGTCGATTGGTCTGATTATTAGGGAGAAAATGCATTAACTTTGAATGGGTTCGGCTTCGTTTTTAAAGACTCACATAACTTGTTTGAAATCAAATTAAAATACCCATTCGGGTTCGAAACGGGTTCGCGAAACTACTGGAAGTGATTTGGGGTTCAAATAATCGAGTTTTAAAGTTGCTTTGGGGTCGCCGGAGCCGCGCCGGAGCTCAGTCGGCCGGCCACCGGAGAATCGGGGGAGAAGAGAGAGAGAGAGAGAGAGAGAGAGGTTTTTTTAACAATTTAAATTCAGGCCCCTGTACTTTGAAATTTGTTTAACTTCCAGAACTAACCCTGTAAAAGTAGTTTATAAATTACATTTAAACCCCCCCCACTTAGCAAAACCCTACTTTAATAATAAAATCCATTTATAAAGTTAATAACAACTTTATAACCTTTATAAGTTTTATAAAACTTTAGATTTTAGTTAATTATTTCTATTTAATGTCATTCTTGACAAGGAACCCCATAAATTTATAAAAGAAATTATAACCTATAATCATTTAATTTAATTGATACCTTCAATAAATTTAAATATATAATTGCACAAACATAATTAATCAATAAAAAGTTTATCACATGAATGTCCAAGTGGTTTCGTTATTGACATAAATGATCATTACATGAATAACAAAAGCTAACGGTTAACTAACAAGCACACAAATTGTCACAGTCTTCTCAACTTTAAGAAAATTTCATCCTGAAATTAAGGATAACATGATACAAACAAATGAGATAATTTCTTCTTCATATAATCCTCGCGTTCACAGGTAAACTCGGGTCTGTGTTTATTTTCCCAACGAACTTTGACGATTGGAGTGGTAGTGGTTCGGGTCTTCTTTATTGTTTAATCCATAATCTCCATAGGCTACTGCAAGGAACCGTTGATCTGGATTTCATCCAAAGGAACATGTTTACTTTCGTCAGCCAAACATTTTCTCATATTTGAGACATCAAAAACAGGATCTACCCCTCCAAGTTCAGAAGGTAGTTCTAGCTTGTAAGCCACTTTTCTGATCCTTTATAGGATTTTGAAAGGTCCTAAAAACCGTGGGGCTAATTACCCTTCTTCCCAAAGCGAACAATCCCTTGTTGGGGTTTAACATGTTTATCAAAGTTCATATTTACTTATATATATGAAAACGCAGTGGAATATATGATTTAAAACATGTTAAAATCTGATTATCAAACCCATTTGACAAAAACCCCAAGCCATGGATCTTTATACACAATGCATACAAATGTAAAAACACTAGATAGTCAGGGAACCACAACCTTTGTAGCTTCCTAATCCGAAATTGTAAGATGAGAAGGATGGTGATGATCTTGAAGGCAAGATTCCAACAAGTAATCCTCAAGTAGATGATACCCCAAGCTTGTAGAAACACCCTTCTTGCTAGGACTTGCAACACCACTTGAAAACCCACTTGAATCTCGAATTTTCAGCCAAGAATGAACTAGTTTTCAAAGCTGAAAATTGGTAATTCTTCAGCCCTAGAACCGATTTCTAGAGAGAAGTAAGAGAGTTTTTCTTTTGCTTTGAATGTCTGTGTGTGAGAGAGTGAATGCAAGAGTGTAAAAGGTCTAGTTATTGCATGTTCTTGGAACAACAAAATGGGGCTTTTCAAGACACAAAAGGGACGGCCAAAATAGGCTCCCTTTTTGTCTTTTCCCTCTCAAATTTATTTTATATAATACACTCTTGTATTCTACTCTTTTTATAAAATTAAACCACTTTAATTTTATAGCATTTACACACACTATTATATTTCATTG
>BJCO01362957.1:0-18332 GCA_018326465.1 Flaveria floridana
TGAAAACATTCCTTTTTGCAGAAATACTTTCTCTCTCTATAACCGTACTGTTTCATTGAAATATCATTTGTGTTCTTGCTTGAATTTCATCTAATTCTTATACTATTCCACTGCGAATCAAATCTAATTGATCAAACTAGATCCAAGATCCCTTCAAACTTAATATCATTTGACTGATTAAGAGCAACAACTTCGGTTTCCTTTAATTGTTTCCCCAGAAGTTCTATCTTTTCTTTAAAACTGCACTCATTTTGTTTTAGCACACGATTTGCTTCGGTGTAGAGTTGCAAATGATTTACCAGATTATCATTGTGTTCTAATAACCTAGCAAATTTTAAATAAATGCTTTCTTTAAAATTGTCACATTTAGAACAAGCATGTTTATCAAATAATTCATCTTTAGAATTTACTTGTGAAGTACAAGACGAATCAGCCATCAGTGCCATCAGAACAAGCATGTAGGGTTGCAATTTTGTTATGTTTAGTTTATGGTAGTTGTCACTTAACCCCCTTTTGTTTATATTTTATAAAAACTAATATTTTTTAACACTTTTTAAATAGTTTTTAAGTACAAAATACAAACATTATTATTCATTAATAATAATCATATACATTTTCAATTAACCACAAAACACATGAGATATATATTACACATAGTCACTTTATCGCATAAAATTCGCAAATAATATTTAAATCCCATAAGCACATAAGCATAACCTAATAATCACCTTGTTGGTTAACTTATTATTAGTTTATCATTGTTAATTATTATTAAGTCACCAACGTTCAACGACAACTAGTGTGTGCTCATGACACGTGTATACAAGAGTTAACGGAACTAACGGAGTTCGGTAACGGAAAATTACCGGATGTCACATTATCCCCATATTGAAATAATTTTCGTCCCAAAAATTGTGTTACATGGTTGAGTTACATCACTAGTCTACTGCATTGGCATAAGAAAGAAATTGAAATCGAATGAGTTTTGGTATGAGTTGTGACATTATCCACATGTTGAGGAAATTTCGTCTCGAAATTTAATCATTACCTTTGCCGGTAGTGGTTGTTGTTTCGAATAGATGAGGATACTTGAGCTTCATCTGATCCTTGCATTCCCACATGAACTCCGGTCCACGTTTTGAGTTCTAGCAAAGCATGCCAATAGGGATCTTGCTTTGTTTCAAGGTTTTGACCTCTCGGTCCATTACCTCAACCGGTTCCTCAATGAAACGTAGTTGTTCGTCGACTTGTACTTCCTCGAGCGGTACAATCGAGGTTTCATCAGCTAAGCATTTCTTCAAATTTGAGACATGGAATACATCATGGATTCCACTCAGCTAATCATGAAGGGCTAATCAATAGGACACCGGACCTATTCTTTCCAATATCTTAAATGGTCCAATGTATCTTGGATTTAGCTTTCCTCTTTTACCAAACCGAATCATGCCTTTCCATGGTGAGACTTTCAGTAAGACTTTGTCACCAACCTGGAACTCTTGGGGTTTCTGTCGCTTATCAGCATAACTTTTCTGTCTGTCGTGCGCTACAGCCATATGATTCCTTATTTGTACAATCTTCTCAGTGGTCTCTTGCACCAACTCAGGACCCATTAGCTGGCTATCACCAATTTCAGCCCAGCAAACTGGTGATCTACATGTTCTTCCATACAAGGCTTTGAACGGTGTCGCTTGAATACGAGTATGGTAGTTGTTATAGGAAAATTCCACCAAAGGCAAGGTAACTTCCCAATTATTCCCAAAATCGATTACACACGCTCGTAACATATCTTCCAAGGTATGTATAGTGCGTTCGCTCTGTCTGTCAGTCTGAGGATGATATGCAGTACTCATGTCTAAACGTGTTCCCAGAGATTTCTATAATGACTGCTAGAAATGTGAAGTAAAGCGAGCGTCACGATCAGAAATAATAAAGATTGGCACACCATGCCGAGAGACTACTTCCTTCATATAGATTCGAGTTAGCTTTTCCATCTTATCTGTTTCCTTGATCACGAAGAAGTGAGCAGACTTAGTCAACCTATCCACAATTTTTCATATTATTCATTTCCTTGATCACGAAGAAGTGAGGAGACTTAGTCAACCTATCCACAATCACCCATATCGTGTCATAGCCACTAGGAGTCCTGGGTAATTTGGTAATGAAATCCATAGAAATCTGCTCCTACTTCCACAAAGGAATCTTGGGTTGTTGTAGTAATCCTAATGGTTTCTGATACTCGACTTTGACCTTGGAGCAGGTTAAACACTTGTTCACATAGGTAGCTACCTCTGCCTTTATGTTAGGCCACCAATAGTATGCCTTTAGGTCATGATACATCTTGTCTGAACCTGGATGTATTGAGTATTTAAATTTGTGCGCCTCACTCATAACCAGATCCATCAAATTTCCATAAACAGGCACCCCAAGTCTATCCATGAAGTAACGAATCCCATCCGCTTTCACCTCAAGCTGTTTATCCCTCCCACACAATGACTTAGACCTGATATTTTCTGCTTTTAAAGCTTCTGTCTGTGCTTCCTTAATTTGTTCAATCAAAACCACTGGAATATCCTCCATCTTTCTTTTCCTCTTGTTGTTTGTCGGTCCCCAAAGCCAGTATAGCTAGTCGACCTTTACGTAACATCTTCTATGCTTTCATGATTGATATGATGCCTATCACAGCACCACCCCTTTCGCCCTTGACCGAAAGAATTTTGCCATCCTCAAGATAAATTCGTACAATCTTCTCGTGACACGCTACCTCTCCTGCTTCCCAGATAGCCAACCCATTCCCATAACCACATCAAATCTCCCGAGTGTAATGGGCATAAGATCTATGTCAAAAACGTGTCCGACTAGCTCTATCTTACAACCCTTGTGAACGTGTGTGATGTGATTGGTTTACCATCAGCTAAATCTATGGTATAGGTGATATCAAGATAAAAGGCATATCATTCATAAGACTACTGAATTTAGTGGAAATAAAACTCCTATCGGCTCCATTGTCAAATAATATTTTAGCAAAACGAATATTAACAAGAAATTTTCCTGTAACAGTAGAAGGGTCGTTTAAAGCCTCACCTGAACCCATCACGAAGGCTCTTCCTATAGCTCCACCATTATTCCCACCATTAATTTTACCATTCCTCGTATTGTTGTTGTTGTTCCTGTTGTTTCCCGTATCATTGCCATTTTCCCTCAATTTAGGGTAGTTTCTCTTGTAGTGTCCTTCTTTCCCACACTCAAAACAACCCTTAGGTGTTTCTTTTGGTTGTTGTGGATTTTTCACCAGTTTGCCACGATAGTCCTTTGCCGCGTGTCCCAACTTTCCACACCTTTGGCATTTGAAGTTATCACACCTGCCGGTGTGATGGTAGTTTCAACGGTTACACTTAGGATGCCTTCCGATGTATCCTCCTTGTCTTTGGTTGGTAGTGGTGGTCTGATTGAATCCTCGGTTGTTATCAAACATCCTCGATTGTTGCTGATGTTGTTGTTGCTGCTGGTTGACTGAAGTTGATCCTTTGTTGTGTGGACCATCCCACTTGCATTTATTTTCCGGTACACTCGCCACTACTGGTACACTATCCACCGCACCTCGTTTTAGCAGTTTACCTTGTTCCACGGCCTGGTGGGTCAACTTGTGAGCTAATCGAATTGCTTGCTAAATGGTAGTGGGGTTGGAGGTAGTGATCATGCTTTGGATTTCAGGAACCAAACCACAAAGGTACAACTCTATTCTTTTGTGCATCGGGTCACCATCCCGAGACACAATTTAGCCAACTCATAAGACCTGGTAGTGTAGGCTTCAATCTCAGAACCTTCCATCTTTAGCTGCCACAGTTCCATCTCCAATTTTTGCACCTCATCACAAGGGCAATACTCCTCAGTCATTATTGCCTTGAACTCATCCCGGGGTAAGTCGTTGGCCATCGCCTGGCCCAACATTTGGACCTGGGCATTCCACCAAGAAAATGTTACGCCTCAAGAGTCCCGGTCGTGTATTTTATTTGGTCATCCGGCAGGCAGTTCTATCTGGCGAAGACTGATTCTGTCACACCCTCGCTAAAGGGGAAACACGAAGATGCGACGGACGGGATCTTCATAACACATTGGGGGTTTAAGAGAATATCTAAAGGTCTTCTCCGTACATGGATCATGATGTCGCCCGACACATAGGAACACATGTCAAGTATAGTCACTACCAAAACATCATGCCATAATGCATAAACAACCATAATTCCATTCAGAAACAATTCCACACAAAAGCCAAATAATACCAGATTCAAAACCAACAGAAACACAATACATAAGACCAAACAATTCAAAACATGACCAAAAGTCTCTTGAAATGTCTAAGGCTCCTAGAGGAGCGGTCTCGTCTAATTCCATAGCCAAACACCTAGGCTTCAAAACATGAAAAGACATGCTCTAAAAAGTCAACATACGTTGGTGAGTTCACAGGTTTAAAAGTACAAATATTTGGCCATGTATAACATCTGTAGAAAGAGTTGTATATGAAAGAGATACATAGCAATCAAGGTATCAACATAAGTTCGAAGGTAAAGCAAGTCGACGACCATCCTAGGTCCAACACAAGTACCAAGTCCAAGACCATTCCAGGACCAGTATAAGTCCAAAGTACAAGACTCCAAATTGTAACACAACCGGATTATATTCACCCAAGGGCACTCCCGGCCAAGTCGGTCTCAACTAGTATACCGACAACATGGGTGGGGGTGTCAACCCGTTAGTACTAACAATACCTCTCCATGATGACTGAATACAAAAATTGTTGCACAAACACAAGCACAAGCACATGTATACACTCATGATTGAATACAATACTCATAGCATGACCCAAACTATATACAACATTTCAAAAAAAAACCAACACGGCATAGTCCAAACCATGAGCATGCTTTTCCCCCAAGTAAAATACATTCAAAAAGGCCTGTGAAACTCACCTTAAAATGTCACAGATCAAATTCCACAACACGCAAAGGAAGCTCTAAAAATATATAATTTACACAAGGATTAATATAGCACCAAATAACGATGACTAGGATGGATGTAATCCTGTTACTCCGGCCCTTACACAGATCAAGGTTTTCATCGTTATACTTATTAATTTAATTCCTTTGTAAAGAGATCTAATCAATATTTTGTCCAAAACTTGTCTTGATTTAGATTATTTAATCCCAACCCTTATTTATAAGTATTAAAAAAATATTTGAGCATACATATCTGATTGCGCATCAGACTTGTATAGGCTGTTTGGAAATCGTAACGACAACGAAACATCGCGTACAAGGTTTCATTTGAAAGAGAAGACCTTAAATTAAACTCCAGAAAAAGAATCAGGTTCATTTGACAAAATATGAGAAAGTTAGGACACAAAGAATAAAGACAAATCTGCTGTCCAGATTCGTCAGTTTTGACCTTCAGTTTCGTTTGCTACGTTTGGAGGACCAAACGATGTCGAAACGACACGAGACCACTTGCGTTAGTTAGAGGACTAATGGGGATTAAGTTTAGACCCATAGTTTCCCCAATGGAGTCTATTTCGGCCAAGATATCACTTTGAACAAGATGACCTATTTTTCTGACAGCAAGCTGTCCAGATTTGTTAGATTCGACCCTTGCGATACAAGTCCCAATATGCGCCCGTTAACAACCCCAACATGAAAATATTTTTATTCTAGTCCAAAATTTGTCAAGAAATTTAATTAACCACTTTATTTATGAAGTTTTTCCCATCTCAATCAGTAGCCAGTTTCATAGTCTCCAGGTTTGCAATCTTTAGGTGATTGGTGCGTTGTTTCGTTTTGTTTAACCCATCAACACTTTTGAGGAACAATTTTTGTTTGTTCAAAACGTTTTATAACTTCAAGATCTAGATTAAGGGCAGGTCATCCAAGATTTCCAATCAATAACATGGATTCGATTACCATAGCATCCAAAATTAGGGTTTCCAACCAATTGGCGAATCCGACGATCGTAACGCTTAGATTCTCACGATATAGCACCAAAAACTAAAACAATCATTAGATGAAGTTTTCAAATATAGATGATGATTATCATCAATTTTGAGTGAAACAAAGATTAAAATTTATCAAAACGTGTTTCGCTTACCGTATCTTCGAAGATGAAGGTATCTTGCTTTGTTTGAGGATCTTGGATGTTGTGTTTATCAAAAATTAATGGAAGCTTGAAGGATTTCAGAAAAATAAATGGTTAGAGGGAAAAGAGAGAGTTTGGAGATGGAGGTGGCTAGGGTTTCATATAAAACCCAAGAGAATGCACAAATGAGCCAAGGCAAAGGGGGAGTACCCCCCTTTAACCCATGTGGCCGTAAATGGGGAGGGGAGGAGGGCCTCCGGGGCCTTGGCCCGTCCCGTTAAATTCATCTCGTCTCGAACCGCGAGTCGTCCAACTTTTACGTTTTCAAATTCCGCATGCAAAGACGGTTCCAACGAGCTATCACATGCCCTGTACTTTGGATAATTTATATTGTTTTGAGCCCACTTAAGTTTATTTGCTTGGCTTTAGGCAAAGCCCATGGATGTAGGGTTACTTATGTTATGGTTATGTTTTGAATTTTATATTATAGAAAAACCTTGATCGAGCCCACTACACAGGACCTCATAAGATGACAAGCCCACTAGTCCCATAAAGATAAAGACTCCAGGCCCATCATTAAGACATAGGCCCATTGGGCCAAAATCTCGAGCCCAACAAGAAATGTACCACAAATAAAGACTAAGCCCAAATAGGGACAAAAGTCAAAGTCAACGCCCCCATTTTGGTAAAGGATGTCACAGTATCCCCTAGTTGTGAGAATTTCGTCCCGAAATTCTACTGGTGTTATCAACTGCAATGTCATCCGTAAATAGGTGGGGAGTACTCAGTCCTCAATAAAACTTCCCACCTGAAGATAAGATTTAAGTTCTCGCTTTGAGTTCCGTCAAGTCTTTACGATAAGGATTTGCACTACCTCTCCAAGTTTTAACTTCCTTAGCCACAATCCAAACTAGTACATAGGCAAATTGAAATTTGTCGCCTGCTCAAATTCCTAGGGTCACCCAATAAATCAAAGGATCAAAACCGTTCTTTATTTTTAACCACACTTGCCAATCTAGGTGGCAATTTGCTCCATCTGACAAGATAAACCATGTCATTCCAAGGCAACAGCTCGCGAACTGGCTATAAGAACCAAATCTCTTGAGATGGCGTTTTAGGTTTTACAACCTAATTTTCTGATATCTCCAGAGTATGACAGTTATCCAATACCAAAAGCTAGATGCCAGTCTAGGTTCCGATTTCACATTCAAGCTACTAATAGTGTTTATATATATGGTGTACCGCAGCTAAACCACCACACTACTAAACCATGATAGGGCACCAGTCCCTAACCGTATTTAATCATGAAACCAACCAAAGTCATGGAACATGTGCCTCAAGCAAGAGTTCCTGTGATTGACAGAGTAATTTCTAACGATCTTTAACCATCATTATCCGGTCTGCAATCCAACCCCTAATCATTCATCTCCTAAATGATTTTCAATTTCTTCATCTACATTTACATGCCTTCTTGCCATTACATCGGTGATCAACACTTACATCTACGTAGAACCTCAAATGGTGCTAAATAATACCCTATGGTAGCTATTGTCACAAGGAAAGTCAACTAATAATAGTTGAGTGTCCTAACTACCTCCAGAGTCAACAGTAGAAAAAACTTCACATATCCTGCGACATCTAAACAGTTCACACACTTAGTGCAGAAGTCTGAGAGTGATTAGTTCTACACCTATCTTGTGGCATTCTGGGCACCTTCTATAAGCTCTACTCAAATCATAGCATGAAACAATTGCTACAATAGGAGACAATCGACATAGGTACTCCCTTTCGATTCATAATTTCACCAACATAATTCCTTGCTAACATTTACATCTTGTAGTCCTCACGGATTGTCAGGAGATGACCGAATTTGGTCATGTCCTCCACAATGCCTTAATCATATCGTACAGTCTACTACTTCTTATTAGATTTCTGATGAAGCCCATATTCATGTCGTTCTACTTCCGATCCAGAATCTCAAACTATTGTAATAGGCTAGGTTGCCTTCAAGGCCTCACGTTAACATTTCAACAAGTCAAACACTTGCAAACATAGTCCGTTATGTCCACTTTCATTCTAAGAACCAATACCAGCCTTAACGATCATGCCACTTCTTGTTAGCATCGGGATAAATACATAGCCTATCAACATGAATATTGATATGCACATCCTTTTGGTTGTTATCCATGATTGATTGTTTGTTATGAATGATTGACTATTCTTGTGTATATTGATTGTTTGTTATGAATGTGCACACTAATGTCTGCACATTCCCCATAAACAAAACCTATGTTCGCTTACTAAGGTACAATCCTGCATCGTCCTTTGTACGAACTATTTGTTTAGACCTCTTTAAGCCTTATTCTCCACATTTAGTCCTCTTATTTTACTCGACTTGAGTGGTAATGAGGTGAGAACATGGGTTTGACTCTTTCTTACAACTCATCACATCCGATCCTACATTTGCCTTCCTGGGTTATCCCTGATCACACAGTCGCAGTCACTGAACAGTTTAGTCAAACATCTCTGTCTCATGTTCAGTTCTTTTTGGTGATTAATATGTTGAAAACTCTTATGGTCAGTATAGATGGCACACCTGGAGAACCTAGTTTATAGTTTCTCCTTTTCAACATTTCCAACACTGTCTACCTATGTACGTTTCTCGGAATTCTCCTATCCTCAAATCAATCGGAACATCCTCAAAAAACACTATAAAGAAATTTATTTAGATATGGCATACGCATCTAATTCTTCACGTCTATGAGCTCCGTGAGTGTCATTGTTAACCATATGTTCATAGTTAGGAACTCATAATGTCTATGATGAGTTCTAAATGCTTTCTTCGATATCTCATCCACAAGTACTCTATGTAGATATTTTTCGAAAGGAGATCCATATTTAAACGTATGTCGATACTTGAAGCTAATTGAATGAGTCATTTATTCCAGGGCAAATGTTGACGGTTCATGCACGCTAGTTTATTCAGCTTCTAATAGTCACTTCACATCCTGTACGGCCCATCCTTCTTCTCTACAGAGAGCACTAACGCCTCCTGGTGCGTGAGGGTCGTATTAAAACTCTTAATAGACCAGTCCTACAGTTGTTTAGAGTGGTTTTACAGTTCCATCGGTGTTACGCGATAAGAAGCCCTAGGTACACACACCGCTTTATGTACAAATTCAATCCAAAGGTCCACCTATTGTGGAGTAGGCATTCCCACCAAATCCTTCGGGAACAGTGTTTAGAATTTTCACACAATAGGTATATCATGTAACTCTTATTCCTTCATCTTCATGCTAAAACTCTTTGTGTGGTCCTCTTCTGATCTCCTGCCATACACGTCAAGTGTCTCACTATTTGACAACGGTATGCCAACAAACTTCTCTCGTCCAATGACCTCAGTAATATTCCTTGATGATCAATCTATCCCCATGACCAGATTGAAAATTTCGTTCCCAAATCATACAAAATGTATTCAAAATGTATGATTTGCTGATATCATAGTACGGTCCCGTATTACCTTTCTAGTGTTTAGAAGCCTTTCTTTAGTCCATTAATAACACACATTCCTCGTGACTGGGGTTAAATTCTAGTTGGTTACCAATCTCAAAGTCATTACGTAAGGATCCTCTTGGGCCCCATCGACATCAATCCTAAATGCCTTTCTATGCGTAGGGATGCCATCTTGCCGTACCCTGGGTTCACACAAAATGTTTTTCCTTTGGGTTGTTTTTCCTTTTATTCTTAATTGATCGTTTGTCTTAGAGCCCTATTTAACCACACATATGCATTTTGATAATGCTCCTAGCTTTCTCCTTCAAAAGGTCAACGTCCAACTCCCTCCGACTCGACCGCATTAATCGACGCAACTGGGTTCAAAAATACCTTAAGACTCTTCGCTAAGCATTCCAATTGCTTGAAATTGAACCACACAGGTCATGACATCATAGTCGGTTGGTGTAGATTGCACTTATTACTCTCTGGACAAGTGCCAACATAGCCCTTCATTGCCAATGCGACAACCATGTATCCTTTCATGAATTTGTTCTTCTTGTGTATTCTAACATCAGCTAGCTCACTCAATTCCTTAACATCCTCCTACGTCACACTAGTCTTCTCTAGGGTCTAATACGAACCATCTCATTAACTAGAATACAGTTCTTCAGTGTTGCACTCTAACTGGTTGGGGTGTAGTAGTGACCACCATTCCACATCTATAGAGCCAGTCCCCCTGAGGTACTTTTCAAATCGATTTGATTTACGTGTCACAAATATGTCGCCACCTTTTCCAACTTATGGAATTCGTAGGGATAGGTGGCATGACTAGATCCCACCATTACTTGATTCCACAACTAACGGTCTATATTTTGCATCTTGTCCATGCAGTAGTACCTCTCAGTTACTACTACTTAGCCCATCCAAAGTCATGACCATCACATCTTTTCTACTTCGCACTTGAACTTGGATATTCCACCATATTAGTGCTTTGCCCACTAGTCGAATAACACTCTTTGTCTTTTAATTAGTATCACAGATCTTGATGTCCGCATCCATTTCTATTTTCTCAATGTAATGGGTCAGAACTATTGCCCTAACATCCTGTCAAACTCTTTTAGCTTGCATGTCATGAACTTTGGCCACATTCAACCAATCATGCCTCCTGCCCCAATTTCTTTCAATTTACTAGTCTCACTATGTCCATCGCTAACCCTCTCGGATCATCACATAGCCCAGTTCACACACATCCCTAGCATAACAAAGATGTTTATGTATAGGGTTACCTGCAGTGTTCCCACTAGATCGATGATATACCAAGGACATTATCTAGAATGGAAACAAGATATCCATTTACCCCATTAAGTATAATGCTAGAATATCACAACAACCAATGCAACAAGTATTACGATCAGTTTGAACAAAGCAGCATAGGTATAAGGAGTCTCACTTCCCTACTTCGAGTCTTCAGAGACCAAATACACCTTGGACAGGTAGTCAATTTCCACGATGATAGAAACAAAAGCAAGAGGAACGCCTCATAGATACCAGGCTACAAGATCCCAAATGATTCCCATGAAGGCTCCAGATCTATTTGTACTTGATGAAGGATAATTATGATTCGTGCTTTTACACCATAGGTTATTGTAATCGCAGGAACTCCACTGTCCTATGCATAAAATGGAAGATTCATCCTAACTATAACTGTTATCTCACGAAGAGGTTTGCCAAATTTCGCATGCATTGCATATTGCAATTACGTGTGCACCCGTAATTGCAATTTGCATTGCATGGTCAACACTAGCTCCTCCTACTAGAGTCAACATGTCTTGATAAGTACAAAGTGTTATCTAGGTTTGGAGAACCAAGGATATGGTCGCTAACCGAAGGTTAAGTAACCGAAGTTGTACAGTGGAATTGATCAAGAAAGCATTCACTTAGATAAAGGATGGTCAAACCAGTCCATTTAGTATAGACCGAGATCCAATAAAGCTGACATCTTATCCCGAATACGCCACGACCCTTTTATGTTGTCATCAAGTACGCTAGCACATCCATCTCCTAATATTCAACTCGCAAGTTATAAATCAGACCTCGTACAGCATCACCATCACCAGTAGGCACATATAATAAGGGTTTGCTTAATGCCCAATGTCCTTTAAAAGAATCCTTACACTCGCACTTATCAATCCAAACCAAATACTAACCAAGCATACAACGGCAGGACATCCTTACCTAATGCTTTCTCAATGCACACACAAATAAAACAACAACCAAAGTTCTCTAAATAGGAAGATCACAGATAAGACAGAAGACATGCAACATGGCACAGAAGATAATGCATATAACATTCTCATGTATAACAGTACACACATAATCCTATGATGCATACTACATGAGGGTACTTAGGTTATAGTCTTGGTCGAATAATCCACCAAATTCTCTATAGCCAATGGCTCAGATACCAATCTGTCACACCCTCGCTAAAGCGGAAACACAAGGATGCGATGGACGGGATCATCATAACACATTGGGGGTTTAAGAGAATATCTAAAGGTATTCTCCGTACATGGGTCATGACATCGCCCGACACATAGGAACACATGTGAAGTATAGTCACTACCAAAACGTCATACCATAATGCATAAACAACCATAATTCCATTTGGAAACAATTCCACACAAAAGCCAGCTAATACCAGATTCAAAACCAACAGAATCACAATACACAAGACAAAACAATTCAAAACATGACCAAAAGTCTCTTGAAATGTCTAATGCTCCTAAAGGAGCGGTCTCGTCTAATTCCACAGCCAAACACCTAGGCTTCATAACCTAAAAAGACATGCTCTAAAAAGTCAACATACATTGGTGAGTTCACAGGTTTAAAAGTACAAATATTTTGCCGTGTATAACATGTGTAGAAAGAGTTGTATATGAAAAAGATACATAGCAGTCAAGATATCAACATAAGTTTGAATGTAAATCAAGTCCACGACCATCCCAGGTCCAACACAAGTACCAAGTCCAAGACCATTCTAGGACCAATATAAGTCCAAAGTCCAGGACATTCCAAATTATAACACAACCGGATTATATTCACCCAAGGGAACTCCCTGCCAAGTCGGTCTCGACTAGTATACTGATAACATGGGTGGGGGTGTCAACCCGTTAGTACTAACAATACCTCTCCATGATGACTGAAAACACAAATTGTAGCATAAACATAAGCACCAGCACATGTATACACTCATGATTGAATACCAAGACTCATACCATGACCCAAACCACATAAAACATTTCAAAAGAAAACGAACATGGCATAGTCCAAACCTGTATAGCTAGTCGACCTTTACGTAACATCTTCTGTGCTTTCATGATTGATATGATGCCTATCACAGCACCACTCCTTTCGCCCTTAACCAAAAGAATTTTGCAATCCTCAAGAGGAATTTGCATAATCTTCTCATGGCACACTACCTCTGCCTGCTTCCCGGATAACTAATCCATTCCCACAACCACATCAAATCTCATGAGTGTAATAGGCATAAGATCTATGTCAAAAACATGTCCGGCCAGCTCTATCTTACAACCCTTGTGAACGTGCGTAATGTGAAATGGTTTACCATCAGCTAAATCTACGTTATAGGTGATATCCAAGATAGAAGGCATAACATTCATAAGACTACTGAATTTAGTGGAAATAAAACTCCTATCGGCTCTAGTGTCAAATAATACTGTAGCAAAACGACCATTAACCAGAAATTTTTTCCTGTAACAGTAGTAGGATCGTTTAAAGCCTCACCTATACCCATCACGAAGGCTCTTCCCTTAGCTCCACCATTATTTTCACCATTAGTTCCACCGTTCCCCGCATTATTGCTGTTGTTCCCATTATTTCCCGTATCATTGATATTTTCCCTCAGTTGAGGGCAGTTTCTCTTGTAGTGTCCTTCTTTCCTACATTCAAAACAACCCTTAGGTGTTTCTTTTGGTTGTTGTGGCTTTTTCATCAGTTCACCATGACAGTCCTTCACCGCGTGTCCCAACTTTCCACACCTTTGGTATTTGAAGTTATCACACCTACCTGTGTGATGGTAGTTTCAACGGATACACTTAGGATGCCTTCCCATGAATCGTCCTTGTATTTGGTTGGTAATTGCGGTCTTATTGAAACCTCAGTTGTTATCAAATTTCTTTGGTTGTTGCTGATGTTGTTGTTGCTGCTGGTTGACTTAAGTTGATCCTTTGTTGTGTGGACCATCCCACTTGCGTTTATTGTGCGGTACAATGTAACACCAGGTTTTTTTCCTTTAAAGCCAAAGAAAGAATAAAAAGAAAGAAAAGAAATAAAGTCCAAGTTGAGGGACCAATCTTGCCAAAAAGAAGAAAAGGTTTGGAAGAGTGGGTAAAAGGGGATGGCGGCCCATTCCCCTCTCCCATTCATCATTTCAAACGGCCAAGGAGAAAGGAGGGGAGAAAAGGGCAAGTTTCGAGTTTTTGAAGAAATCAAGGTGCAAAAGTCGAAGTTATGCGGGTTTGTAGGAATCTCTACTCGAAAAGGTTGTTAATGTGAGTTCTAGGACCCCTCTTTTACACATTTTTGATAGATTTTGGGGCCGGAACACATCTGAAAATCATTTTGTTTGTGTGGGGTGTTAAACCCGTATGTATGTGTATGTGTATGTGTGTGATTCGGGTGGGGTTTGATTTCGGGTTTGGTTGTGCTTGAATGATGTTATGGTTGTGTTTCTAAGGCTTAGGATGGTTGGTTTTAGCCTAGAAAAGGTTAGAAAAGGGGTGGAGGCCGAAACTGCAGTTCAGGTCGAAGAAGTCTGCATTCTGCTCCCAGCTAGGGCTCATGCGACTGGGAGCCATGAGACCGAATGTCATGCGATTGGAGGCCATACGGCCGAATGGTATGCGACTGAGGGTCATACACCTGGAAAGCATGCGACTGAAGGTCACACGACTGGAAGCCATGCGACTGAAGTCCATGCGTCTGAGTGCCATGCGACTGAGTGTAATGCGACTGAGGTTCATACACATGAAAGTTATGCGACTGAAGGCTATGCGACTGGGAGTCCATACACATAAGTGTTCATTCACCCCTAGTGTCCATACGCCCCTAGTGTCCATACGCCTAAGTGTTCATTCACCCCTAGAGTCCATTCGCCTAAGTGTTCTCATGCGCCTGGGAGGCCATGCGACTGAGTGGTGTCCATACGCCCAAATAGGGCTCATGCACCCGAAAGGGACATAGTTTATCTTCTAATTTTCGAAGAAAAAGAGTAACGCAGGCTTTGACTTGGGAGGTTCCCGGGGGTTATGGTAGTTGACTTTTTGAAGTCATAGATTGATGTGATGGGTGATGTATGATGTGATTTGATGTATGATGATTATATATGTCTGTATGATATGTTCCTTATTACTTGTGATGACGTGACTTTACATGGTGTGATTATGGTAATGAACGTAAAGTATTATCTTAACATAGTGAAAGAATTAAGATAATGAAAGTGGAACATAATGAACGAATGAAAAGTCTTGCAAGCAAATGAAAGGAGGTTCACAACTCATTGAGAGTTGTTAGCTCAACTGTGTGTTTACAGCGTGTGATTTTGGCAAACCCATAAGGGTTCATACACACAGTAAGAGTTAGTCTTAGTGACTGCTCCAATACGTGTGATTTTAATTATTGTGTGTTATGTAGCGTGCGATTTTGGCTAACCTATAAGAGTTCGCAAACATCGGGGAGTTAGTCTCTGTGACTACTCTATATGTGTGATATGGGTCCTTGTCGCTTAACCCTAGATGATATGGCTTTGTGTTCAAGACGGGGTTAAGTACATGATTGGAGCTAGATAGAAGTGTAAATATAATAAATGTACGAAAAGTGTGATAAGTACGAAATGTGCAAAACGTGCAAAATGTACGAAACGAACGATGTTGAAGATAATAACTATTACCTTGATGTACGTATGATGTGTGATCACGTGCGATAGTAAAGAAAATGTTTTAACGAATGAAAGGTAATATAATGTTTTATAAAACTAAACTCACTCAGCAACGCTGACTTTTCACGTGTTTCCAGTTGGCAGGCAGTGATTGCTGAGGATGGTACGAGGCGGCTACTTGGCTCACTTTTGGATGGCATTCTTTGTATAACGTTTTTGCATTGTAATACGAACGAATGATATTTTGTAATGAACGATATACTATTTTGCAAAATTGTTTATTTAAAGGAAATGAAATGTTTGTTTAAAGTGTTTTCGCTGCATGATTTTAGTAAGGTTAATATAATTATATGTTTTAAGTACGATGATTGACCAGCTGTGAGCGTCCCGGGAACGGGGCCTTACAAGTTGGTATTAGAGCCAGTGTTTAAGTGAAACAGGTAAAATTTTCAAAATAAACCTAAACTTAAACTGAAAATGGGACGGAAAGGGAAGGGATGTCAGTCTGAGTAGCTACGTGCCATTAGGTATTTTTTAAATTTTAACCAGTATTACGTGCACATGTTATGTGGGTTATGTGCATTTTTGTAGATTTAGATACCGGTGTAGTCGGGATAGGTAATGCTCGGGGTATGAAGAGTAAAGTAAGTGGCTAATCGCAACTGGCCACTTCAATTATGGACTTACTATACTTAACAGAAACTGAGTTGTTCCCTTGAATAACCGTGTTGGTGTTTGAGTCTTTCAGTATGTGTTAGAGGATGGCTGGTGGTAGATCATCTAAAGCTTCGCGAGGCGGATTACGTGCAGGAGTGGTGCTGAACCACGGGCCATAAGAGGAAGGCCCAAGGTTGAGAAGGTGAGCCATGAGGAGCCTAAGACCCCGTCTGTGGTGACCTAAGTGATAAAGGCTGTACAGGAAGGAAAACAGAAAGAGAGGAACAAGTCCTCGAGAGGACAGGAGCAACCGGAAACTGAGACGGTTCACTCCGATGATGAGGAAGGAGAAGAAGAGCCTGCGCCGGAGGCGGTACGAGGCTGTAACTACGGGGCATTTCAAAGGTGTAAGCCCCCTACTTTTGATGGTAATGGCACTGCTGCCGCTGCTCACTGATGGATGAGGGAAATGGAATCTTTCTAAATATCAGCAAGTGCCGAGAAGACCAGAAGGTGAAGTTTGTTGCCCACTCGTTTGTGGACTCGGCTCTATGTTAGTGGGATAATATTTTCCAACACGAGGGTAGTCAGAAAATTAGAAGGATGAAGTGGGCAGAGCTGAAAAGATTGGTAATTGAGAAGTTCTGTCCTCATAGGGAAATGGATAAGGTGGAAAAGGAATTCCTACAGCTGGAGGCGGGAACAATGACACACCAACAATACACCACCAAGTTCAATGAAATGGCACGGCTGGTGCCGGATCAAGTGATGCCTCTGTTATGAAAGATCAAGAGGTACATCCAGGGCTTGCCGGTGGATGTCCGTAGGCACATCATCGTTGCCCGACCGAGCACGTTTAGGTCGGCGGTTGATTTGGCGGGAAGGTTGTATGATGAATGAACGGTGGTGGTGTCTGAAGCTAGTAAGAAGGGTGGAGGTGACTGGAACTGGAATGGGAAAAGGTTTGGTCGGGGTGGTGCCTCGACGAGTAACAAAAGTGCACGGGTGGATGACCGCCGTGTGGTCACATCTGGTGCAGGGTCAAATATCTGCTTCAAGTGTGGAATCCTGGCCATATGGCGAGAGACTACAGAGTTATAAGGTGTTATAAATGTGGGGAAAATGGTCACTTGAGCAAGGATTGCAAGAAGCCAAGGGCTGAAAGTTCGGGAGCGAAGAAGGCTGGAAGAGAAGGGCAGAGGGCAAGCGCCCGAGCTTTCACGATGACTCGGGGGGAGGCTAGAACAGACCCCGACGTGGTGTTAGGTACATTTCTAGTAAACCAAACTCTTG
This sequence comes from Flaveria floridana, assembly GCA_018326465.1. Lineage (NCBI taxonomy): Eukaryota > Viridiplantae > Streptophyta > Magnoliopsida > Asterales > Asteraceae > Flaveria > Flaveria floridana. The sequence goes on from BJCO01362957.1 coordinate 17,525, forward strand.
CATCTGTATTATTTGATTCTAGAGCTAGTAGGAGTTTCATTTCTGCTGCCTTTTGTGCTAAGCTGCCTGTTAGAAGTAGAAGTATTGATGAGCACTTCGATGTAGAAACTGTCATATGTAAGTCTACCAGGATTTCTGAGGCGATATATGGCTGTGACATTGAATTAGAAGGTCATAAGTTTCCAGTTAGACCATTCATGATGACCTTAGGCAGTTTCGATGTAGTCCTTGGAATGGATTGGTTGGCGGACTACGAGGCAAACATTGTGTGCTGTAAGAAGATGATTAGATTAACAGCCCCTGACGGGAATTCGGTGACGGTTTACGGTGATCGGGTTATGACTATTCCAAAGGTGATTTCGATAGAGGTGGCCGGAAAGTGCATGAGTCGTGGGTGTAGTGACTACTTGGCCTACGTGAAGGATGTGGATACACAAACACCACAACTGTTTGATGTACCAGTTGTGTATGACTATCCAGTCTTATTCCTAGAAGATCTACCAGGTGTGCCACCGGACCGCGAGATCGAGTTTCAGATTGATCTGATACTAGGTGCCCAACATGTTGCCAAGGTACCGTATCGGTTGGCTCTGACTAAGATGAAAGAGTTGATGGAGCAATTGCAAGAGGTGCTTGATAAGGAGTTTATTAGACGGAGTATCTCTCCTTGGGGTGCCTCGGTCTTATTCGTGAAGAAGAAGGATGGTAGTATGAGGATGTGTATTGACTACCGGGAGTTGAACAAGTTAACGGTGAAGAATCGGTATCCATTACCGAGAATTGATGATTTGTTTGATCAGCTTCAAGG
>BJCO01362958.1:0-15452 GCA_018326465.1 Flaveria floridana
TAAAATTGAGTGTGAATACGTGATCATTATGCTAGTGGGATTGCCATTGATAATAAAGTAAAAGTTGGAAATGTCACCAATCAAATTAATAATATAAATTATTATCAGCCATTGAGTAATAGTTTGGATTATTTAAATCCAATTTGCCTTATTAATTTAATATTTCATTCAACTCATGTAGTATACGAGTTTTTAAACTAGTATTTAATATTTACCAGACTTTTACCGATTTATAAATGATTTAACTACCATCGACAAAAACTAATCTCTAGTGCCGAACAAGCGGGCATTTGGTGAAAAAGAAAATTAGATTAAAAGAATTTGAATTCAGTGATCCATGTTGCAAACGAGAATGTCCAAATTAAGCTTACATTTAAAGGCAATGGCCATGGTCATAATCATATATTAAATATTATCCTTATTATTAGACCCCAATTACTAAATTCATTGTACATTACATTTATCCGGTTCAACACAAAGCACCCACATCATTTACGAACAAAATCTTTACAAAATAGAAATGGTTGTGGATAATAACTTACACACTCTTATGTTAGACCTGATCGGGTCTAATCCTTCTTAGTTTGACCAGTTAAAATTGACTCAATCGTTCCTTATATGAAAGGACTTAAAAAACTTCTCATTTTTTCACTTTGACTATGCTCTCTCTTCTCACATACTCTTTGTATATGCTTATGTATAAAAATTATATGCTATATATGATTCATCACGACGAGCACACTGACTTAACCGTTAGTGTTTTCACATGGCTTTAGCCATGTGGACCTTCTAACGGGTTATTCAACCTTTATTCAAACTAAAAGAGTCTTTGCATCTACATTGTATCTAGAAAGCTAGTATTTGATTATTAATGAACAACTTTTGTGTATGATTTAATATATTTTTTAAAAAATTACACCATAAATCAATATTCTATTATTTAATTTGAGTATTTTGTTCAAATATTGATGTAAAAGTCATTAACGCACTTGGATTAAGTGAAGCTGTTTGGAACGACACTCCCGAGTAGGCTAATAGCGGACATTCAATCATTGATGGTCTAGTTCAGTCTGTTTAATTAATTCGTATTTGAACTATGATTTCATAATTTAGTTCAAATTCAAATTCTCTTTGTGAAATTCCATTTTAGAAAAGCCAAATCAATTAACACAACAAATCTCCAAACCAATTAGATAAACACTAAATTTTTTAACAATACTTTCATCCACAGCTTTCTTATACATAGAATACAGCTGTGTGCATTCGAATAGTTTTTTGAAAATAAAACCAACAAAAAGATGACGTTTTTCCCTTTCTTTGTGCTTCAATAAATTTATTCTCCAATTGGCAACCAAACCCTTTTTATAACTATTTTCCTGCTTTTTGTAGCTACAACTTTCAATAGTTCATCCTAATCATGTCACCAAAAATAAAATAAAAAGGATGGGCTCCTACAGTTGGTCCAATGGTATAACCACATAAGCAACTTGTGTAACATAGTTTTCATAAAGATTCAGTGAATGTATGCAACAAGCAACGAACAAATTTGGTGACTGAGTTTGGGTGAGGTGGGTGAAATGAATCTGACGACTAAACTTCACATATGCATACATGCACATACATGTATCACCATGTTTCTATATATACACACACATACACAGAAGTATATATATAATCCAAAAACCCTTAATTCAACAAAAAGTCACTGTTCTTTGGTGAAAGATCAAATCTTGTTGTTGGGTTCTTCTCAAGGGTTATAAAGATGCCTACATTGGTTAATTACAGTGGTAAGATTGCCATACATACCTTTCTTGATTATTGTAGCTTCAAATTAGGGTTTTTGTTCTTTTTAATTTCTAGGTTAAAATTGAACTTTTGTGTTGGATCATGATGGGTTTTTCAATTGGGATAGTTGTGATTTCTGGGTGTTTCTTGGATTTTGTATTATCTGTTTTTTTTCATATATTTTTGTATAATTTAAGCATTTGTTTATCTTGATAATCATAAGTTAGATGCTGATATGACTGGGAAATTGAGAATTTTACATGAAGAAAGAAAATTTGGGAACTTTAGGGTTTATTTAGAAAGATAAACACAAAGGATTAACTGAATTATCTTTTATGTTTTTGTTATTATCACTTGGTGACCCTAGGTTGTAACTAATTTCAAATCAAGAAAAGCTACAATCAGTTGTATAAACTTGGAATATGAAGTTAAACACTAATCTTTTGATCATAATTGATTTCTTCAACCATAATTAATTGTAGTTCAATTAAATGATACATTTGATTGTAAATTTTGGTACACTGAACATACGTATGATGATAGATGGAATCATTACTAGTGATTGTTTCTAACAAAGCTATTGTCTTTTTTTTTTTTGCAAAGAACATTGTTCTTGCAAATATATAGAAAAAACACCAACACTTAGAAATGATTATTGATTTTGGAGTATTTTTACATTTTGAAAATGGCTAATCCTACCAATTTGTACTGTTTTTTGGATTTGTAGGTGATGATGAGCAACATAAAGGAATATCATTATGTTCCCTGGATTCGACCTGTTTGTTGTCTGTTCATGATCTTTACAACCGACCTTACAAACGGGTACGAATCAGTGATACGTACAGTGTCTTCTCCAGTAAAGACAATAATCCATCAATTGACATCCTACCAGATGAATGTCTTTATGAGATCTTTAGACGTTTATCAGGTAGCCAAACAAGAAGCATCTCTGCTTGTGTCTCAAAGCATTGGCTTATGGTCATGAGTAATGTCCGAAGCTCAGAACTCGAGTTAAACAAAGACAAAGCCAGCAACAAATCACCGAATGACGATGAACAAGAGAACGATGGGTATCTCACGAGGTCTTTAGAAGGGAAGAAAGCAACTGATACTAGACTTGCTGCGATTGCTGTTGGTACGTCTGCCCGTGGTGGTTTGGGCAAGCTTTCGGTCAGGGGGGGTAATAAAATTACAAGAATTGGATTCCTGGCAATCGCTCGTAGCTGCCCATCTTTAAAGGTTCTTTCTTTATGGAATGTTCCCTTGATTGGTGATGAGACTTTAGTGGAGATCTCTAAAGAATGTCACTTGTTAGAAAGTCTTGATCTTTCCCAATGTCCCTTAATTACCAACAGGGGTTTGGCTTCAATCGCAGAAAACTGCCCGAGTTTGTGTTCTTTAACAATCGAGTCCTGTAAAAACATAGGAAATGATGGTCTTCAAGCTGTTGCCCGAAGCTGCTTGAATCTACAAGCTATCTCAATCAAAGACTGCCCACTTATCAAAGACCAAGGAATCACTTCTCTATTATCATCATCTTTGGCTCTTACAAAGGTAAAGCTTCAATCTTTAGACATAACCGACTCATCACTTGCGGTTATTGGGTGCTACGGGAAGTCAATTACCAATCTTGCCCTCACGAGTCTCCGTAACGTGACCCAAAAAGGCTTTTGGGCAATGGGTAATGCGAAACGTTTAGAATCTTTGATGTCCTTAACGGTAAATTCGTGTTATGGTGTCACGGATCTAAGCCTTGAAGCTGTTGGACATGGGTGTCGAGTGTTGAAACATATGGGGCTTAAAAAGTGTTGTTTTGTATCTGATAAAGGATTGGTTTCTTTCACTAAAGCTGCTCGTTTTCTTGAAAGTTTACAGTTAGAAGAATGTAATAGGATCACCCAAAACGGGATTTTGGGAACTTTATCGAATCAAAACTTAAAGTTGAAATCTTTTTCACTTATGAAGTGTATGGGGATCAAAGATTTAGACCACGAACCGGTTGTCTTCTCTGAATGTCAATCTTTACGGTCATTAACAATCAAGAACTGCATTGGCTTTGGAAACACTAATTTGGCGATGATTGGGAAGTTATGTCCACATTTGCATAATCTTGATCTAACCGGGCTTCATGGGATAAATGATACAGGTCTTTTTGAACTTCTGAAAACCTGCAAAGTTGGACTTTCAAAAGTCAACCTTACTGATTGCATAAATTTAACTGATACAGTGGTGATAGCTTTGACTAAGATCCATGGTGGAACCCTAGAAGAGCTTAATCTTGATGGGTGCAGGAAGATCAGTGACAAAAGCTTGGCGGCAATTGCGGAAAACTGCTTCTTTCTCAAAGATCTTGATGTTTCAAAGAGCTGCATTACAGATTATGGTGTTTCTTGTTTGTCTCGTAGTGATCATTTGAACCTGCAGGTTCTTTCGTTGTCAGGTTGTTCAAAAGTTTCTAATGAGAGTTTGTTTTCTTTAAAGAAACTGGGAAAGAACCTTGTGGGATTAAATCTCCAAGGCTGCAATTCGATCAATAGTAGTGTGATCGAGTCACTTGTGGTCAACCTTTGGAGGTGCGATATACTTTCTTGAAAGATGAAACAAACCATCCTAACTGCACTTGCTAACGGTGAATCTTGGTAGATCAGGTTGGCGTAATGGTCCAGTTTTTGCAGCCTTGATTGGTCTGTTTGTGAATCCTTGTGTAAAATTAAGAGACACTGTTTGGACATTGACCATGGTTCTTTGAGATATTCTATTAGTTTGCAGGGTGAAGGTGTGGTTCGGACCATTGTGGTTCCGTCTGTGTGGAGGGAAGGTCGTGGTTCGGACCATTGCGGTTCAGTTTTGTATGGAGTGAAGATTGTGGCTCTGGCTTTTTGGGGGGTGGTTAGATGGCAGATAGTTGACTTTTAATTGGTGTCAAAGTCAAAATGTCAATGAAACCATAGTGGTTGATTTTGGTCATCCAAAAGCTCATGTATATACAGGATTTGAGTCTTGTTTTCCTTTTCATATTTTATTTAATTATTTTTTATTTACAATATTTTATTGTACCTTTTGATCTTATTATCGTGTTTCCCAAACAGAAGATGATAATATGTGAGAATTAACCAAATACAAATTAAAGAGAGGGTAATATCATATAGATCATTTGGTTTAATTCAATAAGGTTTTCATACACCACTAAAACTTTCATATAGATCATTTGGTTTAATTCAATAAGGTTTTCATACACCACTAAAACTTAGGTAAAATACAATTTTACCCTTCCAATGCGTTGATGTTTTGATGTAAGCACATTTCGACGTAACAATAAGTATGTCTATAATCAGAGATAAATAATATGTCTATCAGAAAGTATTAAGAGAGTGAATGAGATGAATTACTTATCGTTACTGTTAAATATACTTGATGTTGGTACATGTTGCTATGAGAGGTAGCAGGCCTCTCATGATATTTAACCGTTTATAAAAGCAATGACCGGAGATCTGATAGGTGGTTGTTAACCATGCACTCTACACAACTTATTGTGTAAGTGAAGCACCATGGGTGAACTCTAGAGAATCCCGATCCAACATGTTAAATACCGTAGTTAAAGCCTGGCTGATTCATTGGATCTGGTATCATGTGTCTTCTGTATAATTTAAGTTTATAAATCTTCTAAATCAAAATAATGATAATAAAAAACAATTTTTTTTTGTTTGTAGTTTAATTCTCTTAAAATAATATCTAAGATATTAATTCTAAATAAAAAGAAAGAATAAAGAAGTTAGATGGGTTAACCCCTTTCACCTCAAATAGTGTTAACCCATTTTAAATATTTCTCATCGATTATAACAAAATTTTTAGTTAAAAGTATTAAGGGAGTGAATGTGATTGAATTGCCTATTGTTACTGTTATATATACTTAACGTGGTACATGTCCGTATCATGATATCATGAGATATAACAGTTTTTAAAAGCTAACACCCGAAGATTTGATTGGTGGTTATTTACCACACAATCTACACAACTTGTCATGTAAGTGAAGCACTCTAGAGAATCCCGACCCAACATGTTAAATATCATAGTTAAAGCCGACCCGATTCATTGGATCTGGTATCATATCTCTTCAGTATAATTCAGTTTTATAAAATCTTCAAATGAAAATAATAATAATAAAAAACAAAATTTTATTTTGTTTGTATTTGTAATTTCTTAAAATAATATTTATATAATAATGAAAATTGATGGGTTAACCTCATTCACCTAAAATTGTGTTAACCCATTTTAAAATTTTTCATCGATTACAACCAAATTCTTACTTAAGGATTTTGATCAAAATACACAACAAACTAATCGATCATCTTGTAATGTCCAAACAATTAATTACAATCAAAATTTTTTTGTTGTAATACATACGCTACAAAATAACCGTATTAAACTCATTTAAATATATTAATTTTCCATATTTACTACTTAGAAAAGCTAATTACAACCTAACCATATTCCATATTACCTCTAACAAATAATCTCTAGAACAAGTTAACCCAAAGATTGATTCAATTTGAGGTACCCCACATGACACCCAATCCCTTTTACAACTTTTGTGCAATTCCTTGCCTTTACACAAAGTTCCTCTAACCCTTATATCCACAATGGGTGATGTTGATCACCCAAACATTCACAACATCTCATTCTCACAAAAATGGAATCTCACAAATCATCATTTTCGTGGGTTTTAACGATTGTTTTCGTGTTGAATATATACTTTTCATCGGTCCAAGGACTTGGCGTCAACTGGGGTACGCGTGCATCACATCCTTTGTCACCCAATATTGTGGTGAAGTTAATGAAGGATAATGGGTTCAATAAAGTTAAATTGTTCGAAGCTGAGCCTTGGGTGTTGGATGCATTAAGGAATTCAGGAATCCAAGTTATGCTTGGGATTCCTAATGATTTCTTAGCGCCGTTGGCTAGTGGCGTCACTGTTGCTGAGAATTGGGTGACAAAAAATGTTTCCGCATATGTTTCACGAGGAGTTGATATAAGGTTAGTTTATATATATTCTATGTAATTATTATTACTTTCTTAAATAACTTTTTATCTAAAATGTAAAAAAACGGATAAAACCAAAATCCGAGCATAATTGGAATCGACTAATACATATTCTGAATTATAAATTTGTTTTTTTGGTCCCGTTTAAGACCAAAATTAAATGATAATTTTGTCTTTGGTCTTATAGTTTAAATTCGACTATAATTCGAATAACCCAATAATATGAATAAAAAATAACAATTATTTAACGTTGGCATTAAGCACAACCTAATTACATGTTTAGACAAAGGCAATGCAAAGATAAATAATGGTAAAAGAGTTAAAAAAGTTAATATAAAAAACTTAAAATTTATTTTGCTTGTTTGGTTGAAACCAAAAACAAAGCCGAATATGAATTTCGTTTTCGTTTCGATCGGTATTAAACTATTTGAATTCGATTCAGTTCAGTTTTCAGTGTAAGGACTTTCAAACTAAACAAACCTAAAGCCGAACCGACGAAAATGCCTACAAGTATAATAGTTATTAATAAGTGCAATCTTGATTTTTGTTAGGTATGTAGCCGTTGGTAACGAACCATTCCTCAAGACATACAAAAACATGTTCACAAACGCAACTCTACCGGCGGTTCAAAACATCCAAGCCGCTCTAATAAAAGCCGGTCTAGGCCGGCAAGTCAAAGTAACGATCCCACTAAACGCGGACGTTTACCAGAGCGACTCGGGTGTCCCTTCGGAGGGCAACTTTCGGACAGACATTCACGACCTCATGATCTCCATCGTCAAGTTCCTAAGCGACAATGGCGCCCCGCTCACCATCAACATCTACCCTTTCCTTAGCCTCTACGCCGACCCACATTTTCCAGTCGACTTCGCATTCTTCGCAGGAACAAACGCTCCGGTCGTTGATGGTTCCGTTTCTTACACCAACGTCTTTGACGCCAATTACGATACCCTCGTGTGGGCCCTCGAGAAAAACGGGTTTGGATCGATGCCGATCATCGTTGGGGAGATAGGTTGGCCAACCGATGGCGATGTGAATGCTAATATTGAGTATGCTAGAAAGTTTAACCAAGGCTTAATGAACAGGATAATTCAAGGACAAGGTATTAAAGATTATAGTTTAATTTAGTTTTGATTCTTATGTTTGATTAAAATCATATTCTTTTAAAATATTTACAACGTCAATTTACCTTTAATAATAGTTTATTCAATTCTTTCAAATTCAGTTTAAAAATATGATTACTTGTTTCAAATGAATCCAATTATCATCACTATTACACTACGACGAATAAATTTTCTAAAACTTTTGAAAGAAAATGATTATTAATTAGCAAAACCGAATTTAACTATAACGATTAATATATTTTAATTTGATTTTAACTAATAGATACTCAAATATTCAAATCTTTATCACTTTAATACACATTTTCAGGTACGCCTAAACGGAAAACGCCGCCGGATGTTTACTTGTTCGGGCTCATAGACGAGGACGCGAAGAGTATAGAACCGGGGAACTTTGAGCGGCATTGGGGCGTTTTTAATTACGATGGTACGGTTAAGTATAGATTGGATTTGGGAAGTAATAGGACCCTGGTACCAGCTAAAGGGGTCCGGTACTTGCCAAGACAATGGTGCGTGATGGCACCAGATGCAAGTGAGACGGACCCTAATTTGGCTGATAGTATTAAGTATGCTTGTACATATGCAGATTGTACGAGTTTAGGTTATGGGTCGACTTGCGGTGGTTTAGATGCTCGGGGTAATGCATCTTACGCGTTTAATAAGTATTTTCAGACGTTTAATCAGCAGAAAGGATCGTGTAATTTTAACAATTTGTCGGTTACAACAAAAATACAGCCAACAACGGGGAAAGCGAATTGTAAATACGAGATTATGATCGACCTTGGGAAGCATGAGAAGGCGCCGAGCCCGAAGACATCTGCCGCGACGGCAGGATGGAGATCGTTGAATTTGAGTTGTTCTACGGTGGTTGTGATTCTTTTCTCATTGATCATTGGTTGGGTTGGATGATTGATTGTAGTTTTGAACCTTGCAAGTTGTAACATTGTACATGTATAGTATTTATCATATACCTTGATTTATGAAACGATTAATAATGTTTCGACTCGTTTATTGGTTTGATTCGAGTATTAGAAAGTTGTCATATTGGTAAACGTTTTTGGTTCAGTTACGCGAACTGTAACCTGATTCGACCCGACCCAAATATATAAAGTAACGTTTTGGACTGTTATAGAATATGCACCGACTAAAAGTAAAACCATACGTATGAATGAATACGTACATGAGTCATGTGTAACACGGACTTGATATTTAAACTGGGGATAATGTATCTAAAATTCATTAAACTATTCATCCTTTTACATCAAGATCACTTATGACTATAGTTATATTTATAGTTCAGCCAAACATGTATTTAGCATGTGTGTCATGGTGAAAAAAAGGTAGTAAAAAATACGTCGATGATAATACTGATATAATGTTTTGTAAATTCAACGTGGGGCGACGGTGGACAATGTCCTAAACATGGGGTAGAAGGGTAATAACGACTGAACGCTAATCGACGACCAGATGACCCTTAGGCGACGAGCGACGAAATCCTAGTTCCTCTAGGGTGGTTGCTGTAGCAGAAGGCTATCAATGGCTGGTGTGTGAATTGTGTGGTGCAATCGAGAGCATGACGCTTTGATACTAGTTGCTATACACGAACACAGACAAAACCGTTATTAAAGAGAAACGACGCAAGGGTTTATAGCGGTTTGGTCGTTCTAAGCTACGTCCACTTGGTGCAACTATGTTTATGATTTTAATAGGTGGTAAAAGAGAATTACACGTACTATGATTACAATATATAGTGGTAGGGTTAAACGTAAGCAAAGAAAGCTAATTAATAATTATGGGCCTGGGTAGGCTGCCCTTAGGGCTGAAGCCACCACCCAATTACACCAACATGAAATCGGTTTGTTAACCCCCTACATTGAATAATGTAGCTGGTCAAACCTAAACTGAATCGATCATTTTTGGCTCTAAAAACCGGTTCCGAAAAAACCTGTCTTTAACAGACCCTAATAGAACCATTTTTGGACCATAAACCGTTTGCATTTCTCTACTTGAGTTCACACACATTCTTTAATATATCTAAGCTCAGACCTTAGACCGATCAAGAAAAGCTCAAAGCATGAAAAAGCCCCAAGAACACTCATATAAAAATTCTGGTGCTATGTTTGAAAACAAACCTTTTATAAATAAAACTAAATTATAGAAAAGGTCCTTTGTGTTTATACCTGATAAATCACTGCTATACTCATGCTTTTTAAAAGAGAACAAACAAACAAACAAACAAACAAACAAACCCAGTATATCCCACTCAAGAGCAGGGTCTGGGGAGGGTAGGTGTAGGCGAGTCTTTCCTCTATCTTGTAGGCGAGTCTTTCCTCTATCTTTTTAAAAGAGAGCATAATATAATTACATATAATACCCAAGCAAGACATTCTTTTTGGACCAACATTTAATTAACTACTCTATAGTAACAAAAATGATTTTCAAATATATTATAGTGTGAACCAAATTATGAAATCACAGTCTTTACCTTTCAATAGATACTGACATTCAACTTTGAAAGCGGGAAAGAGGAAGATGGATGATCACGCCCATGTACATAGATTTAAACAAAAAAACTTAACTCAAGTTAGTTTAATAAATCATAATTGTTATAAACATTAAAGATAAAGAATGTTTGGTGTAATTTTTAAAGATTAAGGATCAAACTTGAAATCAAATATAAACATAAAGGACTTTTTTTTTAATTTGGTCTATAAATAAAGATATCATGTTATAATTCATTTGTAACAATATGTCCTTTATATATTAATTTTTTTTGAGAAATTTGTTTTTATAATACTTGCTTAGAATTACATTAAAAATCATTACTTCTTCACTAAAAATCATTACTTATTCACTAAAAATCATTACTTCTTCACTCTCCTTTCAATTAAATAATATATCTTTATACCTTTTTCATTACCTTTTTTCTCTCCTCTACTCACAACAACTTTTAAAAATATTAAAAAATTTATAAGGATTGAACAATTAATACTTAAATTTAAGATGAACAGTAACATTTTCTTTCTCCTCCGCTCACAACCACTTAAACCATTCCATATAATTTAAAAACCCATACTCACATAATTTTAAAGAATGAGTTGTGAATGCTCTTAGTTATAAGAATGCAATTGAAGAGAAAAATTATGTAAAATTTATAACAAGGCAATATTTATCTTATCAAACTAGATTTTATTTATACGGTTTTTCAGATTTTGGTTTACTAAATACAGAAAACCCAAAAAGGCAATGTTTTTGGAATCGTAGTAGATAGTGAAGTAGAAGTGTTACCGGTCCGCTGGTCGGACCGGACAAAGTTATAACTATTTTTTTAATATATGTAAAAATACTGAAAAATTAAAAAAATATATATAAAAAACCAGTTCAACCGGTCCGACCCTCGGTTCAACCGGTCTGACTGCCGGTTTGACCGGTTCAACCGATCTGACTAGTCCAACCAATCCGACTACTTGTTCAAATTTCAAAATGATTTTCAGCACCGAACCGGTCCGAATTGGAGTTCAGTTTCTGATCCTACCGGTTGGACTGGCCGGTCCCAAACAATGAAAAAAGCTTTTATGTTTTTGGTTTAGTTTCAGATTTTGTTCGACCGTTGTTTTTTTTCTTTCTTTTCATGCCTGATTTATAGTAATAATAATAAATAACATTTTCTTTATAAGAAAAACTAAATACAAAAATCAATAACTTCAATTACACTTTTCTTTAAGTCATAAAGTAGCAAAACTTTATTCCAATATGACACAATTTTCAGCCACAAGCGTTGCATTCCACAAAACAAACTTTAGATTTTGTTCCTTTCGTAGTTTCGTATTATATCACAATTACGTGTCGAAATAAACAAAAAAGTGGATGACACTAACACCACTAACAAACTCATATATATTTTTTTCATTTACTTTTCGTGTCATTTATACCGATTTATACATATATATTTTTAACTGAACCTGAGAGTCATTTAACCAACCTTATGAACAATACCTAACCTAATATATTTTATTTCACGTCTAGTTACATATGTACATATATTCAATGAGAGTATTTACATCTAATTTTTTATTCTCATCCTTACAATTACACTATATATTACTATTTTTTTAACTAAATAATAAATTTTTATATATTTATTATTATCTTTTCTACCTCCTTCGGTAACAAACACACTTTCAAAAAAAATTAAAAAATTTATAGGAGTTGAACAATTTATTATCAAATATACAGATGAATATTAATATTTTCTCAAGTTAATTTCAGTTTTAGTCCCTGATTTTTTGCAAATTGTCTATATTCGAGTACCAATATTTAATTTGTCCTCATTTTTAGCCTCAGTTTAGAAAATCGTTTTTATTATTGTCATTTTGACTACGATGTTAACATTTTTATGTTAAGTGATTGTCAAATAACTAAAATACCCATCATTCAATATTAAAAACTAAATATTAAAATAGAGATATTTATATATATTAGATAAACCCTCCCTGCCCCTCCCTTTCTTCTTTAGTTCTACTCCTCTGCAACAACGATCATCAACAACGCCATTGTCACCTTCTCCACCACCACCGCCACACTATCACCATCGTAACATCAAACATCGACCATTGCAACACCACAACATTGGCCATCGATCACCATAACACCAACAATCATACCACAACATCCGCCACCATAAAAATCAAAGCCCTCTGGTCCTCCAAGCACACCTCCTAACTTTCGCCCTAATCTATGCACCACCACTACCACACCATCACATCATAGCACCGACCAACGATCCGGAACGCGAAGCCCTAATTGTACATGTACACCTCTGCCTTAATTCGTACACCATCTGACCACCCTACAACCACCACCACTCCAACACTTCTCTCCATCGTATGAATCCCTAATGATGATGTTGGTGGTCTTAGTGGTGTTTTTATATGTGGCGGTGAAGGTTCCTATAGGGATGGGTGTAAGAGATTATGTTTTCAGTGGCGGTGATCAGACAATGGTGTGGCCATGGTGTTGACGGTGTGGTAATAGTGGTAGGGTAGGAAAGTTGAAGATGTGGCAGGGGTGATGGGAGAGGACAGTTGAAGACGAAGGGATGTATTAGTTGTTAACAACACATGCCAATAAATAAAACAACCTAGGTTGAATCTAAGTGCCCCCTGCCCCGACCCCTTTTCATAATTATTCTTTTCCTTTAATTAAATTTTGATTCTTTTTTAAAATTTTCTTATTATTTAGTTAAACTAGGGTTGATCACCTATGCGTGTTGCGCGAGTGGTAATTGGGTCAAAGCAAGGCTCAGATAAACACATGTAATCCAATGATCATAATAACTCATAGTTTAACGTGTTACCATCATAGCCAGTTTAAAGTGATGTTTCAACAAAAGCGCACATACATAGTTTACTCATCATAGATGTGAGCATTCAAAAAATAAAGACAGGCTCAACCATGGCTACAGGCGAGTTGCGAGTTCTCTTCCATGTATTGAAGAACTACACTCAAAGTGAGAGGGGGGGTTTGTGCTTCGCTGCAAACTTTTAAAATCTCAGTTCATTAACTTTGAGGACTACTTGTCAAATTTAGGCTCAGATATCATGATTCAATGTGCCTGCAAAACAGGTTGCCGCGCCAAACACCAAACATAAATTTACATCATCACAGCCTAACAAGTACGTGAATGTGCGTAGTGCTCCTGATCATGGTCTTAGGCAACAAAACAGCTTGCCATTTAGGGTCAACACCATCCAACTTCATTAATCTCTCAGATAAGCCATGCCCTTCATCATAGAATGACACAATCATCAAAGTATCAATTTCTTACGGCTTATAATGCTCACGAAAAAAGCAAAACAAACATAAAGGAAACTTTCTTTGCAAGCATCAAACCATTAAGAATAATACGGTTGCTTGCTTTTGTGTTTGACACAAGGTCTGCTTCTCAGATGACATGTCAGTCATCCTCATCGAGTGAAACAACCACCACCCATAATAATAAGAGTTTATAGCTCAAGATCATTACATTGAACATTAAACCAAAATTGAAGGACGAAATCAAACAAACCACCAGAGCCAAGCAGAAATGGGTGACAAAACATACCACAAACCACCAGAGCCATGCCGCCAACACCGAGTTTGTCTACTGTCGGCCATACTGTCATCCAAACAAGCAACAACCACAAAAAATTAGGGTTTATCACAACAGTTCAAAATCAACACAAACAAATAAATCAGAACCCAAAATAGGGAGAATGGAGAAACCAACGACATGCATAGCAGCCTCGCCACCACGGCTGCTATAGCGAGGTTCCATCCCTACGGCAAAAACAACCGACATAAGCCCTGAAAGGTCAAACTATGCCAAGAGAAGACAATCAGAGACATCAACAACGATCGACCACCGCCTTAACACCGAGGAGACCCCCGGAACAGAACCACTGACAACGCAACTGGCGGCCGCCAAAGGCGATGGATCCGACCGTTGACATGCATGTCAGATACCGCCTCACCCCTTCGTAGCGGTGGAGTCAAGCGGCCCACCAAACACCACCATCACGACCCATCGCCAATGCCATTACCGGCTACATCTCGGCCGGACGAGATAGATCAATTGAGGCGTGTAGAGAGATAAGGGGTTCAATAGGTGAGAGAAGAAAAAACTCTGGTCCCTCACTTTGAGCATACAGAATTAAAAAAAGGTAGATGTATGAATGTAAAGGGTAGGACGCGTGGCTCACTTTAAGCATAAGCAAATTCCAAAACTACCCCTAGCACTGTTCATTCCCTTATGTTATCAACATCTATAGTATCTAATAAAATAAGGTTTTCTTTGTCACTTGTCATTCTCTTATCCTACTTTTTTGACACTTGTCATTGTTCTAGACATTCACATATTAATTTCCATCCAAAAGGGTATTATAGTAATTTAAATACTTATACAAATTTCTCTCTCTTATTAAAAATAAATGTTATTAATTGCTATATTTCTCTCTTTTGTCTAAATTTTTTTAAAAAGATTTTATTAAGAAAATTAGAAATCAAAACTTTTAAATAAAATCTAAATAATAAAAAAACTAAAATTTTGTATAATATGAAGTTTCTAAAACATCAAACATTTTTAAATAAAATATTTTAAATCGTTTTGTTTTTAAAAAGCGTTATAAACTGGTAAAATTATTTAAAAACTTATTAAAGCAACCAAAATTATTACAATTAAGCGCTTTTAAAAAACAATATTTTTATAAAAAAATATTTATAAAAAATCTTAAAACGAATGTTTAAAAGTGGAACTATTCAGATGAAAGAGTTAAAAATAGTATAATTGTTTTATCTCTTGAACTATTACATATAAATAACTGTAATTATATTTTATATTAAAATATTATACTGCAACTCTTCAAGTTCATTACTAACTATAATACGTTTAATTAATGGTTTTTAGCCTATCCATCTATCTATAAAAAAACTAAAATAAGCGTGAAACAATTGTAAGACTTATTATAC
>BJCO01362959.1:0-34201 GCA_018326465.1 Flaveria floridana
GAACTACTTTATTATTTCATTTTATTTATGATGTAATATTTAGTTTTGCTATCATCATCCTAGGGTTTTGAGTCATGTACTATAAATAGATAGGATAGCCCCCGTCTCATTGGGAACTTTTACAATGTAATCATTTGGTGAGCTTGATGTGTGTGCAGCCTCCATGGAGATGTCATCCATGGAGGTTGTATTTTGATTATTGCAATTCCTTCTTTCTTCTAGTTTCTCTTGTTTCTACAATAAATTTCCCTTTGTTTACTCAATGATTATACATCTCCTACCCTTTGAGTGTTCATATCTAATTGATTTCATCAAACATGGTGTTCTTGGATCTCACAATAAGGATCATCAAGTGTCAAGCATCATTGGTGAACTAGTTGAGCGGGTGGCAAGAAGCAAGTCAAGTATTGATAACATATGTTTGTTTTCTTGCTTTTTGTGTCAAACAGTACCCAAGAATATAAACGAAGCTCTTCAATACAACAGCTGGATTGAGGCAATGCAAGAATCATTGCTCCAAATCAAGAAACAAGAAGCATGGTAGCCGGTAGATCTTCCTGAAGGATGGTACCCTATTGGTACTAGATGGTTATACAGAAACAAGACTAATGAAAAGGGTATTGTCATCAAAAACAAAGCAAGATTGGCGGCACAGGGATACACTCAAAAAGAAGGAATAAATTATGATGAAATGTTTGCACCTATAGCCATATTAAAAGCCATTAGGCTTTTCCTTGCGTACACTGCATCCATGAAATTCACTATGCATCAAATGGATGTAAAGTGTGTTTTTCTTTACGGCAAAATCTCTGAAGAAGTCTATGTGAGTCAACCTCTTGGCTTTGAAGACCCGGATTTCCCTAACAGGGTGTACAAGCTTAACAAAGCTTTGTATGGTCTATATATCAAGCCGCTCGAAAGTAGTACGAGACAATATCATATTTTCTTCTTACATACGGGTATGAGAAAGGAAAGATTGATCAGACTCTTTTCAGAATAAGAAAAGGAAACAAAACATTTCTATTCCATATTTATATGGATGATATCATTTTTGGCACAACAAACAAGCAACTTTGCAATGATGTTAAAGACCTTATGCATTCCAAATTCTAAATGAGTGCAATAGGGGAACTAATATTCTTCTTAGGGTTACAAGTACAACAAACAGCAGACGAAATCTTCATCAATAAATTAAAATATATGGAAACCATGTTGAAGAAATTTCATTTTGTAGATTGTCAGTCCATCAGAACTCCTGTTGATACAAAAATGAAGATAAGTCCAGATTCAGAATGCAAATAAGTGGATCAGACTAATTATCTATCTATGATCAGGTCACTCATGTATCTAACAGCAAGCAGACCTGACATAGTGTTTGGTGTATATGTTTATGCCGGATATTAAGAAGATCCCAAAGAATCACATATGAATGTTGTCAAGAGGATATTTAGATATCTCAAGGGCAAGCCTGTACTTGGATTATGGTAACTTAAGAAAGGACATTTCAACCGCTATGCCTACACAGACAGTGACTACGGGGGATGCAACTTTAATTGGAAGTCCACTTCTGGTGATTGTCAAATTCTTGGTCCTAGACCGGTCACTTAGCAGTGCAAGAAACAGAAAAACGTGTCCATTTTAACAACAAAAGCTGAGTACATAGTAGCATCAGCTTGTTTCTCTCAAGTTCTTTGGATTCAAAACCAGATGCTTGATTATGGTTTTAACTTGTTGCAAACAAATTTAAATTAACAATACAACAACCATGTTCATAACAAACAATCCAATTCAAAACTCAAAAATCAAACACATTGACATTAGATTTCATTTTTTGAGAGATTGTGCTGAAAAAGGGTTAATCAAGTTGATAAAGGTCTATACGGATAATCAATTAGCTGCTTTGTTCACTAAGACATTTGATCCTAGTCAGTTTGAATTCTTAGTCCAATCAATTAGCTTGATTAACCTTGAGTAAAAATGAAAATTCACAAAAACATTCAAATATTAAAAAAATACAAAAAGATGTTATTTTGTTGAAGAATATGTTTTATACTTCAAATGGGGAATTATATAATTACAGTCGTTATATCATTCACTATGCTTAATCCAAAATTTCAAAAGACTGATATGACTTATCTAATATGCGGGTAGGCTCGGCTAGGAAAAGAATATACATGCTGTGATGAACTAAAACTCATATTCAACAGTGAAGTATTCATCTCAAAGTCTAAGTAACTATTAGCTTATCTAAATGTGTGTGTAGTAACCTACAAACACTAGGTAATGATGCCTTATGAGTCTTATTTACTCACATCAGTTTCTCCTATGTTTTGTTGAGCAAAGATTTAGAGAAACAAGCACATAGTGCTGATGTCATGATCCAAAAGGAATCCCAATATGGAACACATCTACCTTGGATGAATCAATAAAAAATTTACCTTCCTTGTGAATGAACAAAAGGAATCCCAACATGGATCACCTTCCAAAGTGAAGTAAAAAAGAATCCCAATGTGCATCAAATAAATAAAAGGATCAAAGTAAAAGAATCCCAATAAGGATCAATCAAAATGAGATTTTCATAATTTAAATGAACTGGCTAAGTAAGTTGTGAAAAAGTTCTACCATTCATTTCATGCGGATGGTTGATCTTGCCATGCTTTTAAGTGTGAGGTACATGTTGAATACTCAATTCGCTCAAAACATGATAAAGATCACTAGCATCAAAATATTAACCAAGCATGAGTTTAAGAGACAAGAATACCTAAAATCAATATGTTCATGATTATGTCTTTTTTACTAACAATTGCTTGCAATTATGAAAGGTAAGATTGATATGATCGCAAGTAAGGCATACTTCCTCTTCCTGTATAGATAAGAAAATAAAAAATTGCAAAAATATTTTCCTTTTAAAATATTAAAAACTTTAAAGTTTTATCCGATATGGATATAAAATTTAGGAGGAGTAATTAAAATTTTAATTATAATGTACGGTTGTTGCTTTTCTTAAAAATATAAAATCAGAAAAATGATTGTGTTGGTGTGAAAATTATACCATAGTACCTCAGTGTATGCATATACTTGGAAGCACAAAAGTCCAAGATCAGCCAAATCTGGGAAATTTGTATCACACTAATTATACAATTCAATCCAACCAAGAATTGACACTCCAAGCAACAGTCAAAACTTCATAAAAGTCGAAGCATAAGACACATCTTCATAAAAGTCAAAGCATCAGTACAAAAACAGCCAAAACTATCCACAACAAAAACATTACAAGTTCAAATTTTAATGTAGGTAAGAGCATTAGTTAATGCAGGTGAAGGTAACCCATGCATATAACCAATGCGGTAATAGTTTGTGCAAGAAAAACACAATTCAAACTAATGCAGACAAGTTAAGTCTTCCCCTTTTGTTTCAAAACAAATGTGTACAACAAGTTCTGAAGTATTGAAAACTTTATGGACAAATTAGTTCTTCCGTATTTCTTAATGAAGTTAACATTTTATTCATCCACATTTCTCTATGCGGATAAGTTCATTCAGCCACATTTCCCAAATATGGTTGACATCAATGCTGACAAACATTGTTGTGTATTTGTACCAAAAATAAATAAAAATTATACTCACGCACTTCTATCATGATGTGTATTTGAACCTCAGTTAATGCGGATGGATAATGCAAAAACAGAAATACAAATATCCATCAGCATTAACAAATGTGGTTGAAGGTCAAGAAATGCGGACAAGTAAAATGTTATTTCGCATCTGCTACGGTAAACAAATGCTGACAAGTTTTGTGCTTCCGTATTTGTTATAGATCACAAATGCTGGTAAGTCAAAATTTTCATATTTGTTACAGTACACAAATGTTATCAAGTTTTATCAACTCGCATTTGCTATAGTACACAAATGCTTGAAAGTTTTGTACTTCCGCATTTGTCACAGTACACAAATGCTGACAAGTTTTGTCCTTCCGCATTTACTACAGTATAAAAACTAAATCCTGTGTATTTGTTCAGAAACTTATAAAGTTTGAAAAATTCATTAAGTTGACCATTTAAACACATTAATGAGAGTCATTTAAGAATTTTCAAATTTGAGAAACATTATAGTGCGATGGGTGTTTTCATACTATTCTTCATCCATCATCAAATCATCACTTGCCTACTGTTTCGATTGTTCATCCAACATATTTTCACCTCTACTTTGATTCTCAGCAAATGTAGTATCAAAACAAGGTGATAATTAATGGATTCGCAAACATAACTATCAAACAAGTGATGAACTTAGAACCCTAGGTCAAGAAAGATTCATAAAAATTAACCATGAATGTAGGATTCCAATGAAAGTTTTGAGTTTAAAGAAACCAATGATGATGAAAATAACTATGAATTTTCAAGTTTCAGAACCTAGTTTCTTCGCATGAATAGGGGAACCAAGAACTGATAATGCTGCAGTCAAAACCATTGCTTTAGTGTTAAACGATACTCAAAACAACAAAGATCATAAAAAACATAAAACATAACAAAATTGGTTATTCATTACAAAATCAAGATAGGTCAAATTCCTATGGAATAGTACCTATTGAACTCTCAATTTTGACCAGATAAAGTTAAATCGAGAAAAGTCAAACTTGATTTAGTTATGTGATTTGATCACTGTCAATAAATTACTAGCTCATATTTCTCTAATGTAGAGGTCTATAGAAAATTTAACATGGAGCAAGCTCCATAATGTTAGTGGATATCTTGATCCGGATATGCTTGAAGCTGAAGGGTTGAGAGACATGATCAGATTCATTTCAACCACTAAAGTAGCCCATGCTATCATAGTTAGACCCATCATTTATGATAACTTCATTAGGTCTTTCCAGGGAACTACTGAAGTAGCTAATGTAGATGGTGTAATGACAATATCTGGAAGAATCTATACTGATCGTACTCTTGCTATCACTGAACAAACTATGAGACAGTTTCTACAGTTTGGAGATTATGCAAACTCTACCTTAGAGATGGAAGAAGATGAGACCATGACCTTCTTTGCCAATATTGGATATGAAGGACGTTTTAAAGGAAAACAAATAGTGAAGGGATTGGTTAATCTGCAATGGAGATTCTTGATTGACTTGTTCAAAAACTGTTTATTAAGAGGAAGACTGGTTGGAATGATATTCCTATCACCACATCTGCAGTTATTTGTGCCTTATGCACAAACAGACAATTCAATATGTGTGACATCCCATATTTTCATGACTAACCTTGTCAATTCAACTTTCGTCACTTCAACATCCGCCGGTAATATTTAATTATTTAATTTCATTATGTAATTAGAGTAATAAAAGTAAACTTAATTAAATTAACTTAGTAAGTTAAATTGATTTAATAATCTTAGTTAAATTAAGGTATCAACTTGAGGGGCCTTGAGTGCTATCTCGTTAAACATGGAATTATCAAAGTAAAGGGGCCTAAGTGTCATTTCCCTAAACCTGAATTAAATAGAACCACCCATGCATCATCATTCTCGTAACCCTTCTCCATTCAAACTGCTTCTACCATCATTCATTCAAAGACCAACCATCTGCCGTTGACCAAGCCGCCCTTCACCTTAACAACCCTAACTCACAACCTTCCCGCAAGTGAACACTCCTGATCACAACCTCTCACCGCGGTTAATTTCCACCAGCAGCCTTCTTCTCGATCCAACGACACCACAATCAACCTAGAGTAACCGGCGAAAGTGAACGGCAAGCGTAACAGCCCCGTATCTCACTCGGTATGATTCCTAGACCCCTATTCATTAGGTTCACATTTGCGGTTTCAGTTTCAATAACGGTCGGGGGTTCTCGATTGATTGTTCGTATGTATGTATATGCGTTTTGTGTGTATGTTCTCTTATGTATATGTATGTACGTATACAATTGGTGATGCTTCCGTTTCTGCATGGATGCGGTGCATGTATTATTATGTATGTGTGTTCAACCGTGGGGTTAGGTGCGGGTGGTTTGGATATTTGGTTTTTGTGTTGGTATGTATCTACAAGGGTTGTGTGTCGTAGTATGTATATGTATAGTAATGGTGTGTGCGCTGTGTGTATGTAATTGAATGTGCATGAGTGTTGTAATCTTGTTTGGCATGTACATATGTTCATGTGGGCCAAGGAGTTGAGGTCACGATTTTGTTTCGGGTGTTGACTGAGGGTTGCATTGTGTGTTGGTGGATTGTGTGTGTATCAATGGTGTGAACCGTGATGTGTGTGGGATTACTTGGATAATTAATGAAATATTATGTGTAATGGCAGTGTGTGTGTAGTTGTGTATTCAAGTGGGTTTATATGTATTCTAGTACATGTGTGCGTGGTGTGTTGATGCATGTTGTATGTATGTGTGTGTTTAGTTTTGGGTAAGTGCATGTGGACAAATTAGGAGTGGTATGCTTATGTCGTGATTGTGAATGTGTTTCTTGCTTGATGTGTGTAAAATTCCACCATGTGGTTTATGTAGTGATGGTGGGTTATTATTATTTTTATTATATTATTATTATCGTTATTAATACTATCATTAGCATTATTGTGCATGTGTGCATGTAAATGAGTATATGAATAAATATATATGTACATATATACATATATATATATATATATAGGTGTTGGGTAGATGACAATATTTATGTATGGGTGCGGTACGTACATGTATTTGATATATGTGAGTGTGTAATGGTTGGGTTATTACGCGTAAAGTCACATTATTCCACCATAATGTGCATCGTAACCGAACCGTGATCGTGAAACCGTACAACCTCTACATTTATAATTGATAAATAGTAATAATTATATATTAAATGAAATTCATGTTATTTGGAAACCTAACTTCCTGTTCTCTGCGTTACTTGTTATTGTGCTTTTGAGGTGAGTTCTCAGCCCTGTTTTACTTAGTTTCTTGAGGTGAAAGAAACATGTGTTCAAACTTATTTTCATTGATCAGTATTGCCATAATATCACTTGTTTACTAGTGTGATACCACTTAAGTCCTCATACTCAAACCGTTAATGTACGTTTAATTGCGAGGTAATTCTGAGTAGATCTACTGTGTTTGACAAACCCCACCCGGGCTAGTCGTGCTATCACAGCGTTCGTCAAACGGGTGGTTAATTGACCTATTTTCTGTTGTTGTGACCTGGTATTCAAAGCCAAGGCATTCATTTACATTGTCAGCTTCGGTTCGAACTTCATACACTTAGTAACTCGTTAAGTAGACTAGCTATCTACTGATATTACTTTGTTTACTGTATCTGTTTACTTTACATTCTGTTATCAAAACCTGTGAACTTACCAACCTTGTGTTGACACTAGCATATTTCGTTCAGGTTCTTAAGCGAGCACGACTAGGAGCACTATATCTTGTCATTCATTATCATTGGTTTAATTGAATACATTTATATTTCTATCAACTTATACTTTATTTGGTTTTGCGCATGTCCCACCGTTTAAATTATAAACTAATACGCTTCCGCAATTTCTGTCATGTTTTCTCGTTTAACTCTAATTTGGGAAACTTTAATATCAATGAGTAATTATGTTTTATAAACATTGTGTTGTTTAGTGTAACTAATGGCTAAAATCCTGGTATGTCACGCACCTAACGGCATTACCCCATTTGTGGAAATTGCGGGTGTGACAATATGTCTGCCTATGTGTTTAATGGTTTAGTGTCCAACATTCAAGAAGGGAGAACACATATGTTTTTGATGGATCCAAGGTTTCTTTAGTGCTTTATCAATGAATCCTTTCCTGACGTTGTACCTGAAGGACCTGTAATGGACATTCCCTATTACAATGCCATGTCATAAAAGTACATCAAGAAAATAGACCCTAGGAACTTCTATAGTGGAACTTTCTTTCATATGCTATCATGCATGTTGCAATAGATAAATCCAAAAGAAGTTCTTGATGAACAAGAAGAAGAATCTGCTCCTATTGATGAGCATGAAGTTCTAAAAGAACAACAAGCTGCTCATGATCAACCACTTGTTGATGAGCATGTTGAAGAATGTGATAAAGGACGAAGGCTAGTGTCACCACATGTTGATGTAGGTGGTGATCTTCACACCAGACCTTCTGTTCAAGAAGTTGACATTCCATCACCATTTATATAATCTCCAATTCATTCTCCTCCTGTATCTCTTGTTCATACTCAACACATTTCTCTAATTCAGACATCTCCAGTAGTTGTTACTGCATCTGTTGACTCTGGTGAATCTACCAGTTAATCAGATGAATCTAAATCATCTTCAGGTAAGGAGGATTATCACTTTGAGAATCCTTAGAGACTAGTTCAATCAGAGGCTAGTGCTTCAGAGAGTTATGCAGAATCTTAGGTTAACCGTTCTGATGCTAAAGATGAGATGATTTCTAAGTTATTGTTGAAGGTAGCAATAATGGAGAAACTACTTGATAAAAGGTCTGATATTATTAGAGACAGACTTCTAGAGTTAGATGAGAAGGAGAAAGAGCTTAAAGAGCTAAAAGCCAAATATGAGTCTGAGAAAGAAGAAAAGGATAAAGAGATTGATAGACTTAAAGCACCTCTGAATCAAACAAAGGAAGAAATCAGTGGACATGTGGATTCTACAACTATTTAGACTCTTGCTATGGAAGAACAAGATAATCTTCTTGATGCCCAGACTAATATTATAACTAATCTACATAGACAAATAGAAGCTTTATAAAAAAAGTTTGTGAACTAGAAATGTTGATAAAGATCAAAGAAAAGTTAGCTAAATAAAAAGAAGAGAAAGATGATGATGATTTTGACAAAGAAAAGGATGATGAGGTGAGAAAGAAAAAGAAACAAAAGATGATAAAAGTGTCTCAGGTGAGAGTAGTAGTAATGATGATGACTCTCGACCTTCAAAGAGATAGAGAACAACAAAATTTGATAAGCAAGCTAAACATATTAGTGTTAGGGAAGAAGAAGAGGGTATGGCTATGGTTGTGTATTCTAGAGAAACCTCTAAAGAAATACATGATGAGGAGTCTAAACTTAAAGATATGATTGAAGAATTAGAAATTTATCCATGAGGAGAGGTTATCATTGATGATGACTTCTGGGATTTTGTTAGAGATCTAACACCTCCAGTTGAACCCGTTATGGTGATTCCCCATACTCCTGTGCCATTAGAAAAGGAGCTGAGGTTAGAAATTGTTTTAGTTATTTCTTTGTCTGGTTAGCAAAAAGAACTTATTAGAAGATTATGTGAAGAGATAATGAAAAAGAAGCTGAAAACAAGAACAAGAAAAGAAACAAAAAGAAGATGAAGCCTTTATACCCTCCTCGTCTGATCCGAGTATGCATACATACTCAAGAAAGAGGAAGTATTTATCTGAGAAAGCCAAGGGAAAAGGACATATGGAAGAAGAGGAACCAGCTAAAAAGAAACAAAAAGATGATCTGAGAAGCCTTGCAGCTATAGCTCAGTTTCTAGATGAGCATGAGAAGGCTGAGGAGCAAATGAAGAAAAATATTAAAGTGATAGTCTTGGAAAAATGAGAGATAGAAGGAGATTATACAAGAAGAAAACTGGGTAACATGAAAACTAATTTCTCAGAGCTGCAATCCTTAAGATGATCAATGACAAGAAAGGAAGATTGAAGAAAATAGAAGAAGAGGTTGTAGAGAGGAAGCCCAGGACAAGAGTATCAGCTCAAGACATCCAGCTCACTACAAAATACAAAGATGTCTTGGCACCCATGCTTCATAAGAATCCAAAATGGTTTATTGAGCCCTCTCAATTGAAGCTTCAAGAAGGGTTAACCACTACAGAGATGATAAAAGGCGTGTCTGTTCTAGAAGGCAAAGTAGATTTTAAGATCATTGCCTAAAAGTATGACAGTGACTGGAATATGCTCGTGGTCAAAAGAATCCCAGGGCTAGTTCAGTTCTTCATTGAGTACACTATAAATCACAATGCAATGTACAAAGGATATGAGTTTGAAGATATATTGAAGATGTTCAAGAAAACCAATAACTTCAAATCTCTCAAAGCTATTTGCATTAAGAAAGACAAATCTTCCTAAAATCCTCTAGAGAAGAAGAAAAAGATTAAAGGGACTAAAGAGTTGGTGTTTCCTGAGTTGAATGTAAAACCAACCGAATCTCTGAAAAGAAAGATGGTGACTGGTACTCATAAGACAAAACCGATCTCTAATGTATTTTAAGATGAAAAGACTTATGAGTCAGTTATTAACAGGAAGTGGAGAGGTAAAGAAGGTTTAGAGATAAGGCTTTTTAGTGGATATGAGGTAAGACTGCTTGATGAAACCTATATCCACTACGTCTTCACAAGATACTTTAGAGAGATAGATAACAAGCTTGGAGAGGCTGATATGTATTTCTTTTTGAAATGCATCAAGATCTTGAAGATGGCCTATGATAGAATAAACAACAAGAAGGGGCAGAGAAAGAAGAAGAAAATCCCTATCCAGTTGGGTAATATAGTGAAGCTTGAGGTGGATGTCGATGGATCTTTATTGATTCATAGAGATGGGCTTTCCATAGTATTAGTGTGGAAACCCATATCTCTAAGGCAGATGCCTATTGAAGCTATTTATACTACGATCCAGATGACGATTCATGTTTTGAGTATAGACAAGATGGCTGAAGCAAGAGACTTCTCCAACATGATCAAAGCTATTTTGGATCCATCATTGGCAGACCCAGCACCAGTTCCATCCTCATCAGTCCAAGCAGTTGCAGAAGAACCAACAGATTCTTCACAACCTCCACCACCATCAAACCCTTGAAGTATTTAGGGTGTATAATCATTAGGGGGAGTATTTTTGGACCCTGAAAGGATCATACATGCCAATTCAAGAGGTGGTTCAAGGTTGTACAGTTGGAAACTCCCACAAGTCGAAAAAGTTATGCAGGTGAAGAAACAACAAAAGAAAGACCAAGTGTCGCTATTTGCATTAGTTTATGCAGATGACCAACAGAAAAAATGCTAACAAGTATTTCTTCATCCACATTTACTAATGCGGATAGCCAGAACAAATACGGTCAAGTATTTGTTCATCCATATTAACCAAGACAGATGCTCAAAGACAAATGCGCTAAGTATTTGTTCTTCTGCATTTCTCAATGCTGATGAACAAAGTTAATGTTGAAGACAAATCGAAGAAATGCTGATGAAGTCCAAGACATCCGTATTAATTAATGCGGATGAATACATACAAATGCTGATTAGCCTTTAGTACTTAAACTAGTATTCTGATGTATAGTTGTCAGGGTAGTTTAATCGTTTTGTACAGGCTTTATCTCAGCCTATAAATAGAATAGAATACCATACTTTTATAAGTTTCCGATTGTAAGTTTGTTAGTACTCAAGTTTCAAAGTTTTAAGGTTTTCAAGTCACGGTATTGAAAACCATAGCACCCACTGTAACTTGTTTGCCAACAATCAATACACAAAGCATTTATGAGTATTTTTTAGCATTTAATGTTCTTTGATTCTGTATTTCCACTAGTCAATCATTGACTCATTCATCATATTTTATCCTAGTTGAAGTCACATCAACTGAGAAATCCATTCTCGGATCCAGTCAAACTCTAATCTAATTAAAACAAAAATCTGTGTATACTTGACACCTTTTCACTTCCGATCTTAAAGTTTGTTAAAACCCTAATTTTAATTAAAGTTACAACGCAGTAACTACTATTAATTATTCCTAACTTAGTCGCACAATCATCACAAACATAAAGTAAGCAACTTCAACATGCAAACTTGTTCAAGCTAATATAAAACAGAGCGAATAACCAATAATGATGCACCAAACTTTAACCATTTATCATTATTAAACAACATCTAAGATGATACATAAATGTAACACCCGAAATTTTTCAAAAATAAATAGAAAGGAAAGGTGTCAAATAGAAAATAAAAAGAGACCAAAAGTCAAGGGGGTGTTGTGTAAATAGTACACAAAAGACAAAAGTGCACCTTTTTAAAACATGGCCGCCCATGCTTTCCTACAACTGCTACTTTTGTCGATCAAAGAAAGGAAGAAGCAGAAGAGAGAAACTTTCAGTTTCTAGAGAGAGAGAACAGTTGAATTCGTATAAGGTAAGCATATTTAGTGTAATTAAATTAGTTTTCATGGATTTTTGGCCATAGAACCGGCTTTGTCATGTTCTTATGTGTATGTATGTGTTCGGTTATGTGTCCTTGGGCATGTATAGGTGTTAAGAGCTTTTGAAAACTTCAAGTTGGAAGGATTAAGCCTGAAAGCAACTAAGGTGAGTTCTAGACCCCATCTTTTACAAGTTTCAAAGTGTTTTTGGGGCCGAAAATGCATTATATGGTTTTAAAATTATTATGTATGTTTACCCGTATGTATTATGCTTAAGTGATGATGTTTTGAGGATGTTATATGATGTTTATGCTTAAAAAGGTTGTAATAATCTTAGAAAATGAGTATATGATGATTGGGACAGAAATATGTTAGAGTTATGACAAACAGGTTGGTCATGCCCCTAAATAAGGGCAGGGTTCATGAGCCCAACCAGTACTACATGCATCTAACTAATGCCTTAGAAATTCTGTCTAAGTCCATGCGCCTGAACAGTAGCTCATGCGCCTAAGTTCTAAGCTCAGGCACCTAAGTATACCCCATGCGCCCAAATAGTGCCCATGCGCCCGAAGGCTCATGCGCCTAAGTGTTGAAACGCCCAAGTAAGCTCATGCGCCCGCATAGTTGTAATGCGCCTAAACAGGCCTCAAGTGCTTGCATAGTTATCATGCGCCTAACACTTACAATTTTTCTAGAGATTTTTAAGAAAGCAGAATGATTAGGGTTTGATCCTAGTTTGACTTTAGGGTTTTAATTGTTATTATTATGCATGATATTAAGCTGTTCTTGTGTTCCTTAATAATTATTATTATGTGACTTTACGTGGTGTGTTTATGAACGTATACGTAAAGTATTATCATTAATAAAAGTGGAAGATTAATGATAAAGAAAAATGGAACATAAATGAAAGAATGCAAGTCTTGAAAGCAAATGTATAGGAGGTGCATGACCATGTTGTCGTTAGCTTAACTGTGTGCAATTTTGCTAACCCGAAGGATGCATGCAGTGTCAGTCATTGAGACTGATAGCGACATACCCTTGGTGACTGGGTCAGCTTAGTGCACAATGTTCATGGTCTATTTATAGATCACAGGCCCAGCATCAGCTACGTGCATAATGTTCGGGATATTGCACATTGGTACATAAGAAAGTGAAAGATAATGATAAAAGTACGAAATGTACGAATGCGTACAGTAATGAAAGAAAGAAAGTATTACCTTGATGTATATATATGATGCGTGCTCACGTACGAAAGCAAAGAAAGTATTTTATTGTACAGATTATTTTCATATATATATTATATAAGATATTTTAGCACTTTTAAAACTAGAACTCACTTAGCAATGCTGACTTTTATACATTTTCAGTTGGCAGGTAATCATTGCTGAGGATGGCAGGAGGGTGAAGCTACTCGGCGGCGCAAGACTGACATCCATTCACCACTTATGATATTGTTGTTTTGTAATTCAATTAAACAATTCTTTCATAATTCAAACCCCATTGTATTTCTTAACAACCATGTTTATTAATAGAAATGAATGATTTTTGTTAATAACTTCCGCTGCAATGTTTTTATGTGTTATATTACGTATATTTAGTGCTATGAATGACCAACTGTGAGGTGCCCGGGAACGGGGCCTTACAAGCTGGTAATAGAGCCATATTTTAAGAGAATTGGGTAAATATTTCCGAAACTTAATCTTAAACTGAGAATGGGACCAAATGGAGGGATGTCAGCCTGGGTAGCTACGTGCCATCAGGTATTTCTTTTCTTAAAGTTAACGAGTATTATATATATGCGTGTGCTATTTGACTTGTGTGTTATTAGTAGATTTAGATACTGATGTAGTCAGGATAGGAAATACTTGGGGTGTGAAGAGTAAAGTAAGTGGCTAATCACAACTGGCCACTGTAATTAGGGACTTACTATACTCAATATAAACTGAGCTATTCTTTGAATGACTGAGTTAGTATTTGAATCTTATAGCATTTAGAGGATGGCTGGACGGAAATCTTCGAAGGCTTCAAGGGGCAAAGCTCGTGGTGGACATGGTGCTGGGCCACGTGTTACCAGGAGTTACTAAGGCTACCGTGACACCTCACGAGAACCCTGAGGTTCATGCCCGGAGTGAGAAGAATGAGAATGCTAGTTTGAATGCCTCGGATAGGGAGGCGATTGCTGACGAGGTGCACCAGGTCATGCAGACAGTCTTACCGTCTGTGGTGACCGAAGTTATCAGGGCATTGAGAAGTGAAGAGAGAAAGGAGAAGGAGGATAAAAAATGATCAACAAGAAAGGAGAGAAAGGGGGAGGAGGAATAGCCTGGGTGTGATACAATGTTGTCTAGTGATGAGGAGGATGCTTCCATGGGGTGACGGCTAAGGGGTGTAGTTATGGGGCATTCTAACGGTGTAAGCCCCCGACCTTCGATGACAACGGTAATGTTGTTACCGCTTACCGCTGGGTGAGGGAGATGGAAGCGGTGCTGGAGATTAGTGAGTGTCGCGGAGACCAGAAGGTGAAGTTCACTGCTAACTCTTTTGTCGACTCAACGTTATGTTGGTGGGACAACATTATCCAAGCTGAGGGTGCCAGGGCCATCGGGAAGATATGATGGAGAGAGTTGAAGAAATTGGTGATCGAGAAATTTTTTCCTCACCGGGAACTCGACAAGATCGAGAGGGAGTTCCTGTAACTCGAGGCGGGAACCATGACCCACAGCAATACACCACCAAATTTAATGAAATGGCGAGGCTGGTGCCGGATCAAGTGACGCTGGTGTCGAGGAAGATCAAGAGGTACATCTAGGGATTTTCGGCTTACACTCGCAGCCACTTAATCGCAACTCAGCCAGGCACCTTTCGATCCATTGTAGATCTGGTGGGTAGATTGTATGATGAACAGGAGGAGATGGTGGTGGAGGTGAATAAGACGGGTGGTGGTGATAAGAACTGGAGTGGGAAGAGGTTTGGACGTCGTGGTTTCATTCAAAACAACATGAAGATGAAGGTGGATGATCGAAGGGCGCTGTCAAGCTCAGAGCTGAGGAAGTGCGGTAAATGCAGAAGGGAGCATATAGGTGAGTGTAGGTTGGGATTGAATGTATGCTTCAAGTGTTGCAAGCCTGGCCACATTACTAGGGACTGTAGGGTGCCGAGGTGTTATAGTTGTGGCGATGTGGGCCACGTGAGTAAGGACTGAAAGTAGCCGAGGGCGGAAAGCTCTGGGGCAAAGAAGAAGACTGAAGAAGGAGGACAGAGGAACCCTGATGTCGTGTCAGGTATGTTTCTAGTAAACCAAACTTGTGCCTCTTTATTATTTTATTCTGGTGCTAGTAGGAGTTTTATTTCTACTACTTTTGGTGATAAGTTATCTGCTAGTAGTAGAGTATTAGTGAGCCATTCGATGTAGAAACTGCTATTGGTAAGTCCACTAGGATTACTGATATAATAGGGGACTGCACCATAAAACTAGAAGGTCATATGTTTTCTATGAATTTACATATGATGCCCCTAGGTGGATTCGACTAGGGATGGATTGGTTAGCATTCTATGAAGCAAACATCATGTGTCGCAAGAAGATGATTCGATTAGTTGCACCCAATAGAAGTTCGGTGACAGTCTACGGTGATCATGTCACTATGGTTCCAAAGGTGATTTCAATGGCGGTGGTGGGGAAGTACATGAGGCGTGGATGTAGTGCCTTTCTGGCCTACGTGAAAGATGTGGATACGTCGGTACCATAATTTTCTGATGTAGCAGTGTTGCGTGACTTTCTGGACGTGTTTCCAGAGGATTTACCAGGAGTGCCACCGGATCACGAAATTGAGTTCCAGATTGATCTGACACCCGGTGCTCAACCTGTTGCCAACGCGCCATATCGATTAGCTCTGATGGAGATGAAGGAATTAATGGCTCAACTACAAGAGTTAATGGATAAAGGGTTCATTCAACCGAGTATCTCTCCTTTGGGTGCTCCGATATTGTTTGTAAAGAAAAAGGATGGTATTATGCGGATGTGCATCGACTACCGAGAGCTAGACAAATTGACGGTAAAGAATCGGTATCCGTTACCGAGAATTGATGACTTGTTTGATCAGCTGCAAAGTGCCAGTTGGCTCTCGAGGATAGATCTTCGATCTGGTTTCCATCAGTTGAAGGTGAAGGAGCAAGATATCCCTAAGACAACTTTTCATACGCATTATGGACACTATGAGTTCCTCGTTATGTCATTTGGTCTAACTAGCGTGCTAGCTGCCTTTATGGATTTGATGAATTGAGTGTGTTAGTCCATGTTAGATAAATCAGTGATTGAGTTTATTGATGATATCTTGATTTATTCAAAGAATGAGGAAGAACATGCTGGTCGCATTCGGGAAGTACTAGAAACACTTAGAAGAGAGAAGTTGTATGCCAAATTCTCTATGTGTGCTTTCTGGTTGCACAAAGTTCAATTTCTAGGTCACGTGGTGAATGCTAAAGGAATTGTGGTGGACCCGGTGAAGGTTGAGGCGGTGATGCAATGGAAGCCTCCAAGGACGCCATCCGAGATCCGTATTTTCTTGAGATTGGCGGGTTACTACAGGAGGTTCATCCACGAATTTTCTAAGATAGCCTCACCTTTAACTAAATTGACTCGCAAGGATGTGAAGTTTCTGTGGGTTCGAGAACAGGAGTGTGCTTTTAAGGAGTTGAAGGCAAGATTGACTAAAGTTCCTGTCTTTACATTACCCGAAGGGAGTGGAGACTTAGTGGTATATTCGGATGCTTCTTACTCGGGACTGGGTTGCGTGTTGATGCAATGTGGAAGGGTGATAGCCTATGCATCCCGACAACTGAAAACCCATGAATTCAACTACCCTACTCATGACTTAAAGCTTGCAGCACTGGTATTTACGTTGAAGATTTGGAGGCAATACCTGTACGGGACGAAGTGCACAATCTTCACGGATCATAAGAGCTTGAAGTATTTCTTTGAGCAAAAGGATCTCAACATGAGGCAGAGGAGGTGGTTAGAGCTCATCAAAGATTATGACTATGAGATCCATTACCATCCAAGCAAGGCGAATGTCATAGCCGATGCCCTTAGCCGAAAGGAGAAACCCGAGCCGATTCGAGTGAAGGCTTATCAGTTGGTTATGACCGCTGATGTGATGACACCGGTGAAAGGATTTCAAGACGATGAGTTGAAAGAAAATCGCCTTAACTCTGAAGCTCACGGCGTTAGAACCCAAAACGGGCGAATGTGGATTCTCCGATACGGAGATCTAAGGGGACGAATTATGGACGAAGGTCATAAAACTCGATATTCCATTCACCCTGGTGCTACCAAGATATACCAAGACATGAAAAAGACTATTGGTGGCCGAGTATGAAGCGTGACGTGGTGGAGTATGTGAGTAAATGCCTTACTTGTTTGCAAGTGAAGGCAGAACATCAAAAACCATACAAGAAGATTCAACCGTTAGATATACCCGAGTGGAAGTGGGAACATATCACCATGGACTTCATAATGAAGCTACCTCGTACGGCGAGGGGGGAAGATACCATTTGGGTGATCGTTGATCGACTGACGAAGAGTGCTCACTTCCTACCGATACGCGAGACGTGTTCATTAGAAAGACTGGCAGATCCATTCATCAACGAAATTGTAGCTCGTCATGGTGTGCCGGTGACTATCGTGTCGGATCGTGACACCCGATTCACATCCAAATTTTGGAAGAGATTCCATGATGCGATGGGGACTAGGCTACACATTAGCACCGCTTATCACCCTCATACAAACGGCCAATCTGAGAGGACGATCTAGACCCTCGAGTATATGCTTTGAGCATGCGTGATCAATTTCAGAGGAAGTTGGGACGATCACTTACCGTTAGCGTAATTCTCGTATAATAACAGTTATCATGGCAGCATTGGCATGCCACCTTACGAGATGCTATATGGTAGAAGGTGTAGAACACCCGTATGTTGGGGTGATATTGGACAGAAAGAGTTGGGGAGCGTTGAGGTGATCGAAGCTACCACTGAGAAATTAGAAAGAATCAGAGCCTTTATGAAAGCGACGACGGATAGATAAAAGTCGTACGCCGACAAGAGGCATAGACCAATAGTATTCAAGGTGGGCGACCGAGTTATGTTAAAGGTCTCGCCTTGGAAAGGGATTATCCGGTTCAGAAAGCGAGGTAAGCTAAGCCCGGGATACATAGGACCATTTCGAATCATCGCACGAGTAGGAGAGGTGGCCTATCGATTAGAACTACCAGATGAGTTAAGTGGAATTCATCCCACATTCCATGTATCCTATCTGAGGAAGTATTTAGTTGATGAGGACATGATTGTACCACTGGAGGATATTGAGGTGGATGAACGGCTTAATTATGTGGAGTAACCAGTGGCGATCATTAATCGAAAAGAAAGGACGTTGAGGAATAAAGTAGTTCCATTGGTGCAAGTATAGTGGAAACACAGGAAGGGTTCTGAGTCTACATGGGAGACTGAAGAAAAGATGAGACAATATTACCCACAGTTGTTTGAAGTATGACATGTTTCAGGGGCGAAACCTCTTTAAGGGGGGTAGACTTGTAACACCCGAAATTTTGTCAAAAATAAATAGAAAGGAAAGGTGTCAAATGGAAAATAAAAAGAGACCAAAAGTCAAAAGGGATGTTGTGTAAATAGTACACAAAAGACAAAAGTGCACCTTTTTAAAGCATGGTTGTCCATGCTTTCCTACAACTGCTGCTTTTGTCGATCAAAGAAAGGAAGAAGCAGAAGAGAAAAGCTTTTGGTTTCTAGAGAGAGAGCAGCTGAATTTGCATAAGGTAAGCAAATTTAGTGTAATTAAGTTAGTTTTCATGGATTTTTGGCCGTAAAACCGGCTTTGTCATGTTCTTATGTGTATGTATGTGTTCGGTTATGTGTCCTTGGGCATGTATAGATGTTAAGAGCTTTTGAAAAATTCAAGTTAGAAGGATTAAGCCTGAAGGCAGCTATGTGTTCGGTTATGTGTCCCTTGGGATGTATAGGTGTTAAGAGCTTTTGAAAATGTATTAAATGGTTTTAAAATTATTATGTATGTTTACCCGTATGTCTTATGCTTAAATGATGATATTTTGAGGTTGTTATGTGATGTTTATGCTTAAAAAGGTTGTAATAAGCTTAGAAAATAAGGATATGATGATTGGGACTGAAAATATGTTAGAGTTATGACAAACAGGTTGGTCATGCGCCTATATAAGGCTCATGCATCTAAAATTTTCCTTACAAAAGGTGCTAAGTAGGGTCATGCGCCTAAATAGGGTTCATGCACCCAAACAGTACCCTATGCGCCCAACTGATGCCTTAGAAATTCTGTCTAAGTCCATGCGC
Organism: Flaveria floridana; assembly: GCA_018326465.1. Classification (NCBI taxonomy): domain Eukaryota; kingdom Viridiplantae; phylum Streptophyta; class Magnoliopsida; order Asterales; family Asteraceae; genus Flaveria; species Flaveria floridana. The sequence continues at coordinate 19,494 of BJCO01362959.1, forward strand.
CTGAACAGTAGCTCATGCGCCTAAGTTCTAAGCTCAGGCGCCTAAGTATACCCCTTGTGCCCAAATAGTGCCCATGCGCCCGAAGTGGCTCATGCTCCTAAGTGTTGAAACGCCCAAGTAAGCTCATGCGCCCACATAGTTGTAATGCGCCTAAACAGGCCTCATGCGCCTGCATAGATCTCATGCGCCTAATACTTTGAATTTTTCTGGAGATCTTTAAGAAAACAGAATAATTAGGGTTTGACCCTAGTTTGACTTTAGGGTTTTAATTGTGATTATTATGCATGATATTAAACTGTTCTGATGTTCCTTAATAATTATTATTGTATGACTTTACGTGATGTGTTTATGAACGTATACATAAAGTATTATCATTTATAAAAGTGGAAGATTAATGATAAAGAAAAGTGAAACATAAATGAAAGAATGGAAGTCTTGCAAGCAAATGTATAGAAGGTGCACGACCATGTTGTCGTTAGCTCAACTATATGCGGTTTAGTTAACCCGAAGGATGCATGCAGGGTCAGTCATTAAGACTGACAGGGACCCTTGTAGCATACCCTAGGTGACTGGGTCAGCTTAATGCATAATATTTGTGGTCTATTTATAGACCATAGGCCTAGCATCAGCTTCGTACATAATGTTTGGGGTATTGCACATTGATCCATAAGAGAGTGAAAGATAATAATAAAAGTAGGAAATGAACGAATGCGTACAGTAATAAAAGAAAGAAAGTATTACCTTGATGTATATATATGATGCGTGCTCACGTACGAAAGCAAAGAAAGCATTTTATTGTAAAGTGTATTTTCATATATATATATTATATAAGGTATTTTAACGCTTTTAAAACTAGAACTCACTCAGCAACGCTGACTTTTATACATTTTCAGTTGGCAGGTAATCATTGCTGAGGATGGCACGAGGGTAAAGCTACTCGGCGGGGCAAGACTGGCATCCATTCACCACTTATGATATTGTTATTTTGTAATGCAATTAAACAATTCTTTTGTAACTCAAACCCCATTGTATTGCTTAACAACAATATTTATTAATAGAAATAAATGGTTTTTGTTAATAACTTTCGCTGCAATGTTTTATGTATTATATTACGCATACTTAATGCTATGAATGATCAACTGTGAAGTGTCCGGGAACGGGGCCCTACAATAAATAGAAATTTTCAGTAACCATTTAGTCAACAAACCAAAAAATAGTCAAATTAGCAGTATTCAAACGATATCTAAGTAGTTTTAAACATATTAGCGACTCATGATGATTAAAAATAGTACATGAGAGTTTTGGCATTAGCAATCATGATGAAGACAAGTCTTAAAAACCAAAAATGAAGTCAAAGAAGTTAACAAAATCAAATCGAAAGCTCTTGCACTTTAATCTGTACTTCAAAAGCTTCTAGTACTTAATTCCAACCTTTCAAACAATCAGTTCCTTGAGTCGTTCCAGAAGATGTTATGTTATGTTATGTTGAATGCATAAGGATTCATGGGTTTAAAATGGCCAAATGCAAAAGTTGATAGGACTTTGTTTCGATGGGGCCTTTATGGACCACAAAGGTAACGCATGGCGGTCCGCTAAGCCCTACCTGTCATGTAATCATGATCCATCATCGTGTCATTTATGAAGGAGTGGTGGGCCATTATCCGGTTGTCATTGACTTGCTAGGAATGAACTAGGGTTTCCTTTTATCCCTCTGCTCACTGACCATTATGGTTGAGCCGGGGGTTCTGATATTGTCTTTAAAATCAACAACGTGATCTCTTTTACGTTTTCAATCTATGGTTGAGTTGGGGGTTCTGATATTGTCTTTAAAAATCAACAACGTGATCTCTTTTACGTTTTCAATCCAAATCTTGTTATTTCTTTATCTTTTTCTTTTCTAACCAATTATTTCTCTATCATTTCCTGTGATTTTTACAAATGTTCAATTAGGTAGGAAAATCCAAAAAGAATAAATACAAATGACGTCTAAACTGCAATTAAATTTGTATATTTAATATAAGATTTTGAGTATATAAAGTATCTACTTCTCGTGTTCAATTGTTGTTATGCTTTGATTCTATGTTTGATTGATTCTCATAAACGATACTTGTTACTTGGATACCACATGTTGTAATACGTTTGTGACAGAAGCTTCAAGATCCACGAGGCATAAGGGACTAACTGATTTTTTAAATTCTAGACTAAATATTTAATAAGTAATAAAAATAAATTCATATATAGTAGTATGTAGTAACATAATCTTTTTATGTTTCTTCATAGGGTCAACGTAATTTTATATAATTTATTAATAACCTTTTACTTAATATTGATATATAATCATAAAATATTATTATAGTTACATATTTATAAAATAACATAAAATATGAATAATATGTATATATAAGTGTTATTTAAATATATGCAATTTTAATCTTACATCTTAATAATGTGTAACACTAAATGCTAGATATGTAATGTGTAACACTAAATGCTAGATATGTAAATGTGTACGCAATCAATGCATTTATAACTAAACATATGTGAGAAGATGTAAAAGTCTAACTAATTTATAACTGGTCTTGAGTGCTGATCTTATTATAATATTGCATAAAGGACATCCCATGCTTTACTTCTTACACAGTGTCTTTATTTGCTTTATTTTATGTTTAAGTGTATGATCATGTTCCTTACACTTAAGCAAAAGAGAAAATGATTTGTGTTCATTATTTGGGGTTCATTTTAACAAGATAGAGAAGGAAAATTGGAAATTTAGTCAATGCAAAAGAAATCTAGGTTCTTTGATTTGTAAAATTCAAACAAAAACCACAAACTACTACATATTGTGTAGTTTGTGTAGGTTCTTTGATTTCTTGCTTTAATATAATTTAGGTGAAATTATAAGTTATGTGATATGTTGTATGTTTCATGCTTTGATGCTTAATATTGACATGGAATTTTTGAAAATACGAATATATACATGTTGCTATGTGTTGATTAGTTTTTATAAAATAATTGTTGTGAAACAATAGTTTAAGCTTTATTTTATTTATTTGAGTTAAATATATTTACTTGGAGAATCTAGCAACCCGGATTAGTAAAACCAACCCATAGATCATCCACGCCCTTTTATTTAGCCATTTCGTTATAATTTATAACATTTAAAAGAAAGGACATTAAACCCCAGCCCTAATCTTATTCCCTCATTTTAGCGAAAACATCCCTTTACAATTTTTGAGACCCCCAACACAGAAAACTAGTTTGGTTTGATCGGCATTTATGCAAATTATTGTGAATTTGGATGTTTCTAACATCATGAAATTGTTAGTACTTGAAGAATTCAAGTTACAAGTAAGATTTTATTGGTAGTCATATGTTTTGATTTAGTTTGTTCATACAAAACCCCATTTCATCCAAATACATGTCTAATCGAACATAGGTGTTAAATTTGATGTCCATTGTGTGTTATTATGGTTATTGGATATGACTGTATGGGAATTGTGTTGCTGGAAACCCTAGTTTGCATGAAAACTAAGGGTTCCTAAATATAGTAACTTTAATTTGGTGATTGTTGGAAAAATGGATTCTTGACTTGATTGTGATTTTATGTTGATGTTAGTATGTTAACTTAATCATGTTGAAGGGTTTTGATGATTTGAATTTCACTTGGATTTCATAGGTTACATAAATAGTAACTTTATTAATGATGATGTTATGTGGATGGGAGTTTTGTGTGAGCATGATGGATTGTTATGATGTTTATGTGTTGTTTAGAACATAAGTATGTGTTGTGAATGATTGAATCATAGAACTTAAGTTGTATATACATAGATTACTATAGTACTAATTTTATTGATTTAATAACTTGCATGATGAGTTCTATATGTGTGGAATGTGTTATGATGATTGATTGTGTAGTAGATTGATTATAGGAACATGTTGGAAAACTTGGTTTGTAGAAAATATGGTTCGTGATCATACATTACTAATAATTGAAACAATATGTATGATAAGGCATTAGATATGCATGACTTTCCATGTAAGAGACTTCACAAATTACATGTAAATTATGATAAATGTGTTGCTATGCTATATGGTATAGATCGCTGTTTAGATGTATGTAATAAAAATCTTACTTTTCTAAAAATGAAACTTTTATGAAATTTAAAATCTAACTTGGAACTTTACATGCAATGTGATGAAATCTGCTAGCATGATATGACTATTATGAACACAACCAAACATTAGTTCACCAATTGAGTCACTAACGGGTCATCGAGTCAAACTAGTCAAACTTAGTCAATACAAGTCAACTTTGGTTACTTGTCAAACATGTTACCTTTTCTTAAACCCACAATCAATTGGAGTTGTTTAGATACAACAGGTTATAACAACCAATATGAACACACACTCATAGACGTATTATAGGTAATACTTAGAAATTCAACAATTTTGCACGTATAATAATTTTCACATGATCTAAGGTGAGTTGCACAGCCCCCTCTTTACATGTGTCCTTTTTAAGGTAGAAAGAATGCAAAAACAATATTGATAGTGTGTTACTGTTACATCACTTGTTTACTTTAGCACAAACATATCATGAAAAGTCCTTATATATCAAACCATTAATAACAATTTTACATAGTAATCATGAGTAGTACTATAGGGTTTGACAAAACCCACCGCATTATTCATACTAACACGATTGGAGGTCAAATAGGTATATTGACCACACACTATACCATCATTTATGATAGATGTGGTGGAAGGCACAAAACATCAAACAATCAGGTTCGGTCTCGAAACACTTAGTAACACTAAAGTAGCCTAGCTAGCTATTGATATGACTTTGTTTACATTATCTTACAAAGATTTGTTTGCTTATGAAAACTATAAACTCATCAACCATTATGTTGACACTTTAAGCACATTTTTTCATGTCACTAGCACAACTAAGGATTAGGATTCCGCTAGAGTCACACTATTTTCATCAAACAATTCAACATGTGTTTTAGCTTATATTACTTACATTATTTGGATGTCGTATTTTTCATCTAACTTACTTTATGTTTTTTCATTTATTCACGCTTCCACAACTTAAACTTTGAACAATGATTTATCATGTTGATTGAACAAACTTAGTGTTTTTAAATCCATATACTGGCTGTTTAGCATGACCTACGACAACAAACCTAGCTTGTCACGTGCTCGCTGTAGAACCTAGCAGGTGGAATTTAAGGTGTACCACTTTTATATATAATCACTACTAAACTTGTGAGTGTTAGTGAGTGATATTTGTTTGGTTTAGGTGAACAATGGATAAAGCTTGTTTGGTGTGCTTACCATTGGTAAAGAATGTACAAGTGTGTTTATCTTCTCAATAGGAACCACTTCACATCAAAGGTTGTTATTTCTATAAACAACCTATGGTTGGAATAGGAGTTTCATCTTCTTTGTATGAATCTTTGTGAGTTTATTTGTTGCACCTGAAAGGATCATGCATGAAAACTCAACTCGTGGTTAGATAGTTGTTAGACTTGGATGAATTTTGTACAAGTGTTTAGAAAAAATATGGTTGGGTTAAAGTAATACAGATAGGAAGAAAATATGCTAAGTGTTGGTCATCCCAATTAACATATGAGGATGAACTTATAACAAATACGGATAAAGTAATTGCTATCCTCATATGTCAAATGCAGATGAACAAACAAATGCTTAAGAAGAAAAGAAAGATTTGCAGCTAAACAAAAAGATATGCGACCAAGGCTTTTAGTCAACCATATTACCTAATACGGATGAGCAAAAGTGTCGCGGGTGAAGGATAGAAAGAAATGTTGATTTTGTTTTGCACTTTTGACTTATATATTTATGATGTAACAGTTTTGTCAGGGTATTTTAGTCAAAGTACAAGCTATATGCAAGGCCTATAAATAGAATTTTTTTTCATTTTTTAACACTAAACCCAACCCCCTATTACTGTATTTTGAACAAAAAACAAATCAATGTACAAGTATTTTATGAGTATTATCGACGGTTTGATCCTTTTTTATTGTAATTCCGTTGCAATCTATCACTGAAATCAACCAGCATATTTGATACACATCAGTATATCACCCAGTCTATTGGGTTTAAAGCCTCGGATCTTGAAATCGAAATAAAACCCATTATTTTAATTTGATTATCAATTGAACTGCTGATTGGTTTGAAAATTTGATAACTCCACATCTTAGGTTTGTAATTAGAGTGATCATACTCAAATTAAATCAACAACCATTCATTAATTTGACAATGATTTGAAAGTTATTGTTTGATTGCTCATATACAACCAAAAACATCACAAACCAACAAAGATTTCATGTCCTACAGAAAAACACATTTCTTCCGGAAGAAAATTGTTCTTCAAAAACATATAAGTGCTTTCGGAAGAAAATTGTTCTTCATAAACATATAAGTGCTTAGAAGCATATTTAAGTTTCGGAAGATATATCATTTCTTCTTAAGGTAAATTTTTTATAAGTTTTTATTTGATTTGAATAGATAATGTTCTTCCGAAGACAACTTAATTTCTTTCGAGAGAAAATATGTCTAAAATTTACAAAATTATAAGGAATATCAAAGTTTTCTTCCAATGTAATTGGGCTTATGTAGGTGATAATATAGACAACATAGGACACAAATATTTTAGAAATAGTCTTAAGTTACGTTTAAGAAAAAGTACTCAATGTTAATCATCCCAATAGCTGATATAAGATATTTAAATCTCTTTTCATCAAAAGCCTTTATGAACAGATCAGGAAATGGTTCATTTGTGTTAACTTTGACTTGGTTTACGAATCCTTTTTCAAAATTATCTTTAATCAAATGCTATTTGATGTTGATGTGTTATATCCTTGAGTGCTACACAGGATTTTTGTGATAGAGATAACACTGTTATTGTCTATGTGGATTGGAGTCTTCTTGAAGTTGAATCCATAGTCCAGCATTTGATTCTGAATCCAAAGGACTTGAGCATTTGATACAGACATACAAGATTGTTTCTTCCATTGGGATGAGACTATCCTTCCACTAAGGAATTGACATCCCGTATATATAGACTTTACAATTATATTGCAGCCACCATAGTCACTATCTGTACAAAGCATATAGATTAAAGTCAAAATAATTTGGATACCAAAGGCCTAGGTTAGGAGCGCCTTTGAGATATCTAAGAATCCTCTTAACAGCAACTAGGTGTGAAATCTTATGGTTGGCTTGATATCTTGCACAAATATATATATATATAGCAAACATTACATCAGGCCTGCTGGCTGTGAGGTACATACGAGACCTAATCATAGCTTTGTATAGATGTTCATCCATAATACTCCCCCTCAAGATCAGGTAGAATTGAGTGGTTTCTTGCTATGTGTGTATTTGTAGTCCTACGTTCAGTCATGTTGAATCTTGTAAGTATGTCTTGTATATACTTTGACTGACTTATGAAGATGTCTTTATCAACCAGCTTCACTTGAATTCCTAGGAAGAAATTGATTTCCCCCATGGCATTCATTTAAAATCTATTCTTTATCAGCTTCTCAAAGTCTTTGTAGAGCTTTGGATTAGTTGACCCAATGATAAGTTCAGCTACATAAACTTAAACCATCATCAAGTGATTCCCTTTCCTTTGATAAAGAGTATTCCATCTATAGTACCCCTCTTATAGCCATGCTAACAGAGATACTAGGATAGTGTCTCATACCACTTCTTTAGAGCTTGGTGCATCCCATAAAGAGCTTTATCAAGCTTAGACATAATCAGGATGATTTGGGTCTGCAAAGCCAGGTGGTTGTTAGAGATACACCTCCTCATCAATCACCTCGTATAGAAAACAACACTTGACATCAAGTTGGTAGACCGTGAAATCCTTGGCTGCAGTAAAAGCAAGGAATATTCTAACAGCTTCAAGTCTTGCCACCGGTGCAAAAACATCTCTAGTCAATCCCCTCTTCTTGTGTGTACTCTGCTAGTATGGCCTTGTTCTTGATGACAAGTCCTCTATCATCTTTTTTATTCCTAAACACCCATTTGCTATCTATTGTGGTCTTCCCTTGCCTTTTGAATTGAAGCAGCTCCTCCTGCATTGCTTTAATCCAACTACCATCCTTCAAAGCCTCATCAACTTTCTTTGGCTCTATCTAGGACAAGAAACAAGAGTATAGACAAACATTTTTTTCGTGGGTTTGTCCTCTTGTTCTCTCCCCTGTGTCAATATCTCCAATGATGTTTGTGGTGGAGAGGGACTTGTGGATCCTAAGTTGAGGAATCATAGAAATTTGATTGGACAAATCCAAATATGTGAAGTGTAGATCTAGAAATGGAGTGCCACCCACCATATCAGCACACTTATCAAGAGAAGCTTGATCCAATGTGTGCGTAACATAATTTATGTTGTCTTTTATGGAATGGTTATCAACATCAAGAAAATCTTGATCACTATCACCACCACCATTTCTTCCTACATTTGAAGCTCCTTCATTTGAGTTATGTGCCTCTAAGCTAGAATTTGTAGGCACCTCAGATGTATCAGTTGAATTTGTCATGGTTATCTTGATATGAACTCCATTTGTCGGGTTAGTTACCACTGCAGCTGAAGTAGTGTTCTTGGTTGGTCTTCTCATCTCAAACCTTCGATCGGGATCTCCTATTGATAATTTACCTATAGATCCAGAAACATTATCATAAGATTTGTTAAAACAGTTGGTAACTAAATCAAAATCAAACAATCAATCAGGACAAGAACCTTTCACACTAAGAGTGTGCTCATTGAAGGTCATAATGGCTAACTCTTCAACTACACTAGCTCTAAGATTATATACTCTATAAGTCTTAGCTTGTGAAGAGTATTCATCGTCTGATTTTTCAACAAACTTGTCTACTTGATCTTTGGTATTCAACATGGTGCAAAGACGTCCAAATGATCTGAGGAAACCAATGAAAGGTCTCCTTTTGTGCCACAGTTCATATGGAGTCTTACCAAGAGTCTTAACCACTAAAACTTTTTTCTGTACATAGCATGTAGTGTTGACTACCTCTACCCAGAAGGTAATATGCAGTTTAGAGACAGATGGCATGGTTCTTGCAACTTCAATAAGTGTCTTGTTTCTCCTATCAGCAACACCATTTTGCTGAGGAGTCCTGGGAGCACTATATTGTCTTCTAGTACCCTTTCATCATAAATTGTGCCAATGATTTGGTATGTGAATTTAATTCTTTGATCATATCTTATGGTCTTGACCTTGTGATCACATTGATTTCTAATTTTCAGAATGAAGTTCTTCAAGATCTCAGGAGTCTCATCCTTAGTTCTAAGGAAGAAGACCAAGTAGATCTTATGAAATCAGCTGTGATCACTAAACAGCATGAGATTCTTCCTAGAATCATTACAATGGTGGGGCCAAAGAGATCCATATGTAATAAGTGTAAGGGTGTAGTGATGGAGTTTGTTTTCCTTTGGCATGTGAGACACCTTGTGTTGCTTCCCTTTCAGTCATGCAACAACGTGATCATCAATTGTAAACTCTTTCTTTGGCATTCTAGTTACCAAATCATTATTAATTAATTTGTTCATGTTTTTAAAGTTTACATGGAACATTCTTTTATACCAAAGGAAAGACTTATCACTATTTACTTTAGATAGAAAGCAAGAAACTCCTCCTTAGGGGATGTTTCCTGTAAATCCATCTTGTACATGTTCCCTTTCCTAGGGGCTCTAAGTAGGATATGTTCTTGAGGAATGTCCACCCTGGGCCTGAAAATAATGCACTCATGCTCAACGAAGAGCATGTTGTGTCTCTAATCATAAAAATAGGATACACTCTAGTAAATTGTACCCAAGCTCCTTAACAAAGTTTACCTTTTCAATGCTGAGCTTACCATTTACGACCCTGCCCCTTCCAGTAATGTAACCACCTGTATCTCCTCCAAAAGGAACTGGCCCTCCATCAATTTTTTCAAAGTTTAAGCAAAGACCCATTGCCTGTCATATACCTGGAACAACCCCTATCAATGATCCATACATTTCTTTTGGTCTTTAGTTATTCCTGCATAAAAAGAGATGGTTAGTTACATTTGGAAACCAAACCTCATTGGTTCGGGGCTTGTCAAAGTGTATTGAAGATAATGCAACAGTGATTGATCCTATATTCAAGCTTTCAGGATCATCTCCTGTTGTTGATAAAGAACTGTTAATGACATGGTCTTCCTTTATCTTCCACACCATCTTTGGAATATTAGACTTGACCCTCAGTACTTCGAAAGTTATGACAACTTCGAATGTTTTGGAGACTAGTCCTTTGAAAGATCTTGCTTTCATTACAGCAAGCTTTATTGCTTTAAAAGCATTCCTTTCTTCCAAGACTAAATTTTCATCTGATGGCAAGTTTTCACTTGTCTTCTTTTGCACTTTGGAGCTTCAGAAAGGAAGAGATTTTCCTTCCGAAGCTTTCTTCTTCTTCTTCTCATAAGTCTTCTTCTTGTTCATATGGATAGTACTTTTGGGATTGTAGATGAAATCCTAAGCTAGATGAGAAGTACTATCACACATGATACAATCAACTATCTTCTTTCTAAGAGTCTTTATTTGAGTAGAAGGCTGAGCTTGATCACTTTCCATTTCAATCTTCATCTTCTCAATTGATGTAGTTGGCTTCCTAGGGTGAGGTTTTCTCTTGGACTTTGATAGTTTAGGCTATGTAGCAGTGGTACACAGCTAATCAGCCTTCTTCTCTTCATAGGAATAAGTTGGACAAGAACTAGAACTCCTGGTACTAGAGTCCATAGTTATGTCTTTACCTTTCACCACTTGAAAACCTATAGAGATAAAGACTTGTTTCTGCTTGGAGTTGAAAGTTTCCTTGATCTCTTGAGCCTTCTTTGATTTTCTCTTTGCTACTCTGGTCAAGTTCTTCCTCTTGGACTTTGTCATCCCTAGCTCTTTCCTCTCATCAGGAGAATAGTGACCCTTCTTAGGATGATCTTCTTCACTCATCTCAGATCCATCCTTCACTATTTCCTCTTCATCAACTTCTTGAATAGGGTCTACGAGGGGAAGCTCATCTTAACAAGTTTCAGACCTTGCAGATCTTACAAATAGTAGAGTGTGTGGATGAGTTATCTCAGTAGATCTCAGTCCCTACTTGTTCTTATAACATACTTTTGCATGCAAGGATGAGCATATTATTTTAACTTAGTTAACTTAGGGATGAGATCTTTGATTTGAGTCATGTATTTGGTATGTTCATGCTTAAGAGTTGAAATGGTTTTCTCTAGATCTTCTATTTTCACTCTATAATTATTTTTAGCCCTGTTAAACTCATATTTAAGATGATTAAGGACTCAAGATCAGATCTTATCTCCAAGTTATAGGACCTATAAATGTTAACTTTAGCAATGCATTCAGGTGTACAAAGATGTTCCAATACCTTGCCTTTTTCATGATCAGCCATCAGTGCTTGGTTTGGAGATGCATCTTCAACCTGGAAACTCCAATCAAAGCCTCATTCTTCAACAGCAACTACAGCTTGCTAGTTGGGCTTCTCAGTATGTGGAGCTCCTTTAGTGTAGTTTCGTCTGCGTTATGCTTGGCCATCATTTTTTCTTGGTGCCTTGCTCTCCCTAGCAAAGTGTCCTATTTGGTTATAGTTATAACACTTCACCTTGTTTTTGTCCAGCCCATACTTTCCACTGGTTTCATTGCTAGGAAACTTCCTCCTTGTCCTCTTGTTGAACTTCTTGACTCTATGAATGAGAAGAGCCATCTATTAAACTATCGCCATGTACTCCAGATCATGTTATGGTTCTCTACAATCCCTTTTAACCACATGAAGGGTTTAACTCTGCTTATTGTTAGAGTTGCTAAATGGATTTTGCATGTCCATTTCCATCTGGTATCCATTGAGGATACCATACAACTCACTGAGAGTGAGGGTCTTGAGGTTTTCAGTCCTCTTAATGGCCTTAAAATAGTGTGTCCATTGTTTGGGAAGAGAGGACATAAACTTCCACCCAATCTCCTTATTCTCAAGAGTTACTCCACATCCATTAGAGTATCCATAATCTTAACATAACTAAAGTATTATTGAGTCATGATTTCACCTGTTTTGAAGGTGCGGCTCTCAAACTCCTACTTCAAGAGGTCCTTCTTGTTCTCTTCAGTTTCATTAGACCCCTCATCCATTATCTTCAGTGCATCCTATAGTTGCTTAGCAGTTTTGCACTTCTTAAAGTCTATGTAGATAGACTTTAGAAAAGCAGTTTGGAGGGTGGTCATGGCTTTCTAATATATATCAATCTTCTTCCAGTATTCTTTAGAGTAGTCAGCCACTTCCTTGGGTATCATGCCACCACCAGCAGTAGCAAAAGTGGTGCAAGGTAGATCAAATCCTGAGATAACAGATCCCCACATCCTACTGTCTCGAGACTTGATGTAGCCTTCCATTCTTTTGCACCAAGTATCAAAGTCATTAGGAGTGATCAGTGGAGACTTTTTCATAGTGCTAGTTTCCATATCAGCCTTTGTGAGAGCTTCCACTTGAGTTGTTAAGTTATTTGTGAAACTAAAGGGATTTAAGATGGTGAGATATTACAATCAAGAGCCTAAAAAGCTCTGATACCAATTGGATGACCATTTAAGAGTGGTCCATACAATCAATTTAATAACGAGGAGAGAGTTAGAACACTTAATAGATCAAATAGGGAGTAAATGATACTAAGAACACAAGTAAGTAATAAGATAGAACTAAAAACAAGAACAAGATAAGTACAGTTTTCAAGAATGATGTATGTTGCTCTGAAGTTCTATTACAAGTGTTACGAAGCATAAAGATAAATACAAGAACCTGATATACTTTATACTAAATCCTACAATCGGCTGTACTTTGATAGCCAGTTAGAAACACTAATCTAGACATAAGATCAATGTATAGTCAAAAGGCAGATTGTCTTTTGACTTGTGACTATGACATGCCATAGCTCATATCGTAATCTATTACAAAAAGGAGAAAAGGTACAAAGTAGAAAGTTACAGACTAATTATCATAATCTACAGCTGACAAAAGCATGGACCTTTTCACCAACTTATATAAGTTTATGAGTCTTCAGAGTGGCAGTGGAAAGTTCTTCAACATTTGTCAAAAAGTGATCAGAGAAAACATGTCTTCTCTTTCTTCAAAAGAAATCACTCTTCAGTCTTTTGGCTTTGGAAGACTTTGTCTTTGATGCTTCGAAAGACTTCATCTTTGTCTTTGGAAGATTTGGCCTTTGGCTTCGGAATATTTTACACTTATCTTATTTCCATGAGTTTGTGTAAAACTTCCAAAGTAACTCTACTCTGTATTTCGTGCATGCATGCTGGGAGTTCTTTGGTTGCTTTGGTTGCATCAGCCTTTATATATAAACTTACAAAGTCGATTCAAGTTCACATTGATACGAAATTGGTTGATTTATTTACTAAGACATTTGACCATAGTAGGTTTGATTCTTGGTATAATCAATTGGCATGATTAATCTTGAATGAAAAATCAAAAATAGAATAATTTGTTTATTTTCTTGACCCAGCAAATTTTCAAATACTTAAAATGCCAAAACATTCAAATATTATGCAAAAATACAAAAAAAGATGTCTTTCTTTTGTAATATGAGAAAATTCAGAGACAGAGAAAAATCATGAATAATCACAAAAGAAGTCTTTATTTTTAGTAAAATAGAATATGCCTAATATCATATGAGAAAGGATATTACTTTAGTGAGTTTATCATTTGTAACGCATTTCTTAAATTACTAAAGACTCACATACCTTATTTGATATGTAGGTAGGCTTAGCTTGGAATTAAAGATGTATGGGTAAGTATTAGCTTATTCAGGTGAGTGTGTATAGTTACCTAAACACACCAGGTAATTATATTATATGACATCTCATTCACTTACATCAGTTTCTCCTTTGTTTTGCTAAGCAAAGACCTAAAGTAAGCAAGAAACAAAGAGCTGATGTTAAAGATCCAACAAGACTACTGATGTGGATCACATCCTAAAGTGGATGATCGAACAAAGTCCATCGTGGACTACATTCAAAACCGAATGAATCAAAAGAATCTTAAAATGTATCACCTCCAAAATGGTAAAAAAAAGAAACCTAACATGGATCACACTTGATAAGGATCAAAGTATAAGTATCCCAATAAGGATCCCCCTATCCATAAAGAAAATAAGAATTCAAAGTCTAAATGACATGGCCATGTAAGAAGTAATAAAGTTCTACCATGCATATCATGTGGGTGGGTTATCTTTATAGGACCGTTTAAGGGATGATCAATACAATCAGATTCATAATGAGAAGAGTGTTAGAATACTTAACAGATCAAATAGGGAACCAGTTTAAGTAAATGATACTAAGAACACAAGTAAGTAATTGGATGGAACAAAGAAAAAGAACAAGATAAGTATGGCTTTCAAGAATGATGTATACTGCTCCAAGTTCTATTACAAGTGTTACCAAGCATAAAACTAAATACAAGAACCTAAGATATGTTATACTATATGCCAGTTATACTACTCGAAATACTAATCTAGACAACAAGATCAATGCATAGTCAAAAGGCAGATTGCCTTTTGACTTGTGACTATGACATGCCATAGTTTACATCCTAATCTATTACAAAAAAGATAAAAGGTACAAA